>JASDQU011402537.1:13972-31801 GCA_032191745.1 Picea mariana | reverse complement strand
TTTCAATGGGTTAGTACTTCATATAAATAGATGACTATCTGATAAACATATAAGCAATTTGGCAATAAATGTTGACGAAGTCAATGTTTATCAATAGCAATGAAAATTATATCACTTCACCAAGAAATATTGGAACAATATGGCATTCAATGTAACCAATCAACACTTCATTCAATAAATTCCTTAAATCACCATTCAATTTGCTTATAAAGTAAAACGTTTGTTGCACAAATGATATACTAGACAAGGATAACGACAACAAAAGGTTAGTTAGGTTAGTTCTTAGGCTAAGGTTAGTAGTTAGGGTTTGATTCAAAGAGTTTTGAGAGTTGTTTTTGATAAAGGTCACTTCAGCGCATGAGGTCTTAGGATCAGTGCCTTAGGGTTAAATGGAGTCAATAGTGTAGGATGCAAGAGCTGAAGGAGACAAGGTAACTAGGTTAAGGAATAGAGGGAATGGATTTGGAGTGTTTCTAGAGCAAGGCCCCAAAGTCAAAACCCTAGGGGAGAGAGGCTCACCTTGGTGTAGGTAAACTAGGCCTCAATGCTCTCTCCTCCTTCCTTAACTTAATGGCAAAATGGCTAGCTGAAGGATGAAGCAATAAAAACAAGACTAGAGGGTTTGATGAAGCAAGGTGTTGCTAGAGAAAGGCCTTTTCAACAATCCCTAGAGAAAAATGGCCCTAAGTGTAGTAGACCTAGGATTAAGATGTCTCTCTCTTCTTGGCTTCTAGATAGTACGGCTAGCAATAAATGAAGAGAGAGAGAGAGAGTGTAGCAACGACTAGGCTCTCTTCTTCTTCAATGGATGAAAATCTCTCTCAAAGGGGACATGAGACAAGGACCTACTTGTGTGCTTGTCACCTAGGGTTTTATTCAGAAAAATCATAAACATATGAAAGAAATTAAAGTACAACCATTCATTCAAGAAGTTTTGCAGAAAAATACTTACAATTCACCAAGAAATATCAATGAAAACCCTAGTTGTAACAACTTCCTTCAAGAGAAATGCCAAAACATGCCAAAATAATCCTCCTTCAACAAGTGCACATCACTAGATCAGCCAATAACCCAAGAGAGGGAGCAAATTTCAAACCTCACTGATGAGTGAGTAAGTTGTGATGAAAAAATGAAGGTAAAAATCCCTCATTTATACCATTCCATGACCTAATTTTACATTTTAGGTCATGTAAAAGGCTGACAAGGCCAAAATACTAAAATCATACTATTTTACATTAAAATGTTAAATCTAAACCCTAATCAAGCTGGAAAGAGAATAAAATCCCCTCTAAGGGGGACGTTAGCCCCTTCTAGGGCAAATGAAGCATCCAGGAGCAAAACGTTAGCCCTCCTTGGGCTTCTCCGACCTACCACACATGCCACTGCTGCCCAGTCTACCTCCCAAGACGTCCAATAGGTTGGATGGATGGCATCATGGTCATCAAGGGTGACATCCCAAGCCTTCCAAGGCCAACGTTCCACTGAAAAGGGCTCAACCCCTCTAGGTCAAGCTGTGTCAGGGTGCCTTTGGTGGAATGTTCTCTTCTTCTCCGGTGCAAAGCCCCTAGTCTATCTCTGTCCTGTCTTCGCCCCCTGATGGGGTCTTAGCATCCACCTGGTGGGCTCTTTAGCCCCATGGAGGTCTGAATTGATCTTATCCCCATGTGTACCGGTCCAAATGGTACATGTCTGTCGGGCATGGTCCTGCACATAAAAAGCTACGCCCTTTGTTGAAACATATTTTAAATTTTTTGATCTGAAGACTAAATCCTTCCTTTTTTGGGTTTCGGATTTTCAAGAAGCATAACCCTCACTTTCATTTCCAAAGGGCCGGTATCGAAATCCCGACAGATTTTATTCTAATAATAATAAAAAGCAAGAAATCAGACTAATAAAAAAGGGGTTTTTGGGACTCGGGGTTTATTAAGAACATAGGTTTTAATACATATCGAATCATGAAATCCCAATCCTTGATTTCCCGAAAAGTTGAAGTAAATAATTATTTAAAAGTAAATTAGTCGTATCGCTATTTCGGAAATCGGGATGTAGCAATAACATACCTCTTGTCAACACGATCCCCGAAATCCCGAAACGCGAATTCTCGACTCAAAATCTGTGTTAGTCTAAATTAATTCTGTTTTGGAGGTCAGTCCTTAATCTTGATTAATTAATTCACTAAAATGAAAATTCATGGCTTAAGTTAATGATTTCACAATTTCGGAAATCGGGATTCATCGATGACATACTTCCTGTCAACACGATCCCCGAAATCCCGAAAAGATTAATACCGATCAATTATTTTGCTAAAATGAATTTAAGTCTTAATTTAATCTTGTCGTGATTTCGTGATTTCGGAAATCGAGATTTAGTGATAACATACCTCTTGTCAACTCGATCCCCGAAATCCTAAAACACAAAATCTTGACTCTTAATCTGTGATTAGTCTAAATTAACTCTGTTTTGAAAGCATGATTAATGACAATCATTTTTTTTTAGGTTTTTTTCATGTTTTGGTTTTCGATTGAATGAAATGTTCTGAATTTTGAATTCAAAAGCGCCAAAATGTGGCCACTTAAATAAAGAATAACTGGTGATATGTGACACTAATGTGTATCTTAGTAAGTATCTACTGCATTAAATGTATTGAATTCTTGTCAGTTGCGTCAGTCCCTTCATTGTTAAATGAATTAAAAGAGAGTTTGAAGGTCTGAGTTTCACAACATATTTTGTTTCATACTATCAAGCGTAAGACGATTTCAATCGAGCTCATACACCCCTTCTCTGTGACAGGTTTCCCAACTAACATAAATTCATGGCATCGAAGAAAGCACTGAAGAAGAGTGATGATACAGAGGAGATGCATAACCCAAAAGGAGATATCATATACGACACAACTCCACACACCATCGACTCAATTAAATCTTTGGAGACAAATATATGAACTCCTAGAGGACGAAATCAAGAATTCCCCTACTGATTCCGAAAATCACTTTCGGGATATAGCAGAATCAGAGCTTCATAAGATCGCAGCGCGCCCTCGGCTTATGGCATACAACGACATGATCAATTGGGCCTTGGATAAGGTTGATATCCCGACAAGAAGCATTTTGAATGATCAAGGGGTCATTGTCAGCTCATTCAGGCCAGAGCATATACAAGTAATGTATAAACTCTCGCCAAATCCTAAGTATATTTATAATGCTGAGTTTTTAGCTGAATTTCAAAGGAAGGAGTGTATTGAGGCCGACCAAACTTATCTGGATTTAATTAGAGAATGGTGGAGATGTCCATCAAAGTTTAGGGCCGATACCCATGGGGTTTATGCTACAACATCTTTGAATGAATACATGGTCTATATAGCCATTATGCTATGTAGACTTTTCGGGAAAAAGAATCCCTGCCATTTTCCTGCAGATTGGGTGCCCTTTTTAGAAGAAGCTTCATAAGGATACACTTTTAACTGGAGTAAGATTTTGTCGGATAACCTAGCACAAGAAATCTTGAACTACAGAGTTGCAATATCTAAAGGTCATCCAGTGTCTTTTTATATGTCGGCATACATCATGGATGTGATTTGCTTTATGACTCCATTTCCCCTGATGAATTGGAGTTGGTACATAACTTGCCCTGAGCCCATTCATGAGTATCATTCTGCACTTTGGGAAGAAAATGCTAAGAATGCATTTTACGAAATTTATTATTTCGTAATAATTCCAATGCATAAAATGTTTTATGGCTGTGAACCCCCTCGCATTTCCGAGGCAGTCTTAGAAAATATCAAAGCAATAGCTGATTGGTTTGTTGAAGAAAACTTCTCTTACATTAGGGTTTATGGGTGCTCAATTCCCCCTCACACACTTCTGAAATTCCTCCCGGACGGACTGGTATTGAGGGAGGTAGCATATCAAATAGTGAAAGGTGGTATTGGGATAGAGCTAAAGGTAGCTCAAAAGAAATCCTGGCCAATCTTCCCTGTGTATGTCGGGAAATTTTCATTACTAAACCTTGGCCATTCTAAAGTGGAAGTCGAGGCATTAGAGGAGATAAAACTGGTAGATATTGAGCACATAAAGCATCACCCTTATCAATTAGTAAGAAGACATTTGATTCACTATAATTTGAAAGATTATGAACATGAACAATCTTTTTATGATGATATATTCAAGGAGGTTAAAACTTATGAAGAGGTACTGAATAGGATACGGGCAGTATCACCCGATTTACAGACTGGTTTCATGTCTTTCCAAATTCATAGGCGAAGTTGTTTGCCAAAGATCTTGTAGAGTGAGTCCACGACCCCTCCTCCAGAGCAAGAAGGGCCTCCTCCAGGTTTTGAAACAGATGTACAGGATAAAGCAAATACAAGTGGAAAAATGAAGGAAATTGAATTGCCTCTACAAGAAACAAAAGTTCCTCACACAGAAAAATCAGAGGCGGGGAAAGGAAAAGAGTTGGAAATACCCTCAGAAATCCCTGAGAACATTCCCAAAAAAGTAGGAGGAACAACATCGACGGAACTTGGAAGTCCCATTACCTCTTTGACTCCATTGTAGTCTACATATGGAAACCCCCAAGAGGGAGCTCTATACGTGAGTGATCTTGAGCCTATTTCTAGAGATGAGATTCCCCCTTCCAATTATTTTTTCAGTAAGAAGAGAAACGATATCCTAAAATAGGAAATGCATCCAAGAGGATATACGTTGATTAAAAAGCACAAAATCATTATAGATGGACAAAAACTTAAAGAGGGAGAATTCGTTACAGAGATAGCAGGCACAATGGGAGCCTTAGAATCAACGAATTTAGACTCTGTGGGTAGTTTGACAACCATGTTGGAGCAGAAAGAATAGATGATAGCTCAGCTATCGGATCAATTAAAGGAGACTGAAAGAAATATCAGTTGGGGGATAAAAAAGGGTCTAGAACGAGATAGATTGAGTGACATGCAAGAGATTCAGAAACTAAAAGCAAGCTTAGAGGAAGCAAATCAGAAAATACAGGTCACTCAGGCACAGGTCCTAAAGCAAGAAGAAACAAATAAACAATTACAATTTAATATTAGTTCCATTTCAAATCAAGTGGTAGAGCTTGAAATTTTCCAGGCCCAAGTATTGGGAATACATTTGAAGATAGAAGAGGAACAACAGGGAGTGTTTTTAAATCTGGAATTTATTCATAATTACTTTCATGAAACAAGTAAAGCTTTGGAGAACATTCTCCTGAAAGAAAGAGAAGTGAAATAGCCAGGACGACTTTCCAAAAAGCAGTGGCCCTTTCAACAAAGGTGGAGGTCGGAAAGATTCAAAAACTATCTGATTCAGAGCAGGTTAAAGGAGATGTAATGCTCAAGGTGTGGGAGGCAGACCTTGCAGAAAACAAAAGAATAACCAGAGAGGTCAATGATGATTGTCAAGTAATTTTTGATCTTTTAGAAAAATCTTCTTTGAACATTGGAAAAAACAACTGTTTGGGGTTATTAGGAGAAATTAACATTGTCAAGCACTAGCTAAGATTCAAGGAAGATCTAGAGGAAATGCAGGTGGAGATCCCAAAAATAAAGGTAATCAATGTCACCGAAATCGACAAATGGATAGTGATGCCAAACTTAAAGTTGCAAACTATTAAGTTAACAAGGAAGATAATTGAAGATCGTCTGCCTAAACTACAGAGAAAGTTCTTCATAATTGAGGCAAAAGATATACCAGAAGCTCCTAGATTTTTGGTGAAGTTTTTGGGAAAATGTATTCGCTGTCTTAAGACAGAAGAAGGAAGTTCATCAACGCAGACATGAAATATTGTTTTGCATATTTTCATTATTGAAATAACAAAGTAGTTAAAATAGAAATGTAAACGGTTCAACATTGCACATTCAGGTAACCGTTAGTCTTAGGAAGTTGGTTAATCACCAACGGGAAAAAAGTTTGGTGATTATGTATAAATAGAATTTCACAAGAATAAGATGGGGATTTCTGGTTTTGAGGAGATCCGATTGTATTAAAAGTTTTCAATCCATTGTGATATAAATAATGCAGACAAGATTCTGAATTCTGTCAACTTGAAGCTATGTGTTCTTTAACCCTGTTTACAATATATTTCTATGTTTCTCTTTCAATGTCTTTCTAATGAATGATCAACTATAAGTTTATTTCATACATCTTTTGTAGTTTGAATTGATTTGGTTATCAAATTATTTACAGCTTTTCCTCCGAAATTGCTATCAGTAATTTTAAGACCTGTAGATCATTTGAATGATAATATTTAACACTTCATTAGAAATCTCGTTTTCCTCTTTACTTCCTATTACAATATGATATTCTTTCGTGATTAAAGCCTCATATTTTTTCAGTAGTATTTCTTTGTTATTTTACTATTCTCAAAATTGTTTCAAGTCCAGGAAACAGCCTCAACTGTTATTATGTTATTATTTTGAATTTCAAAACTATTTTTCCTATCTTCATCCCTTAAAAACTGAAGCAACAATTTATCAAATTCTTTCAAAATTAGATAAAATTTTACTCTCCATGACTGTCCCAAATAACAGACAAACCAACATAGAACCTAGTCTCCAAGATCAAACTAGCATTGTTTTGAACCTTTTTAATACTATTATGCAAACAACGACTAACCGGGTTGAATTAGAACATTCATGGGTAGCTATTGAGAGAGATATTAGCATCTAAGAACAAAGGGAAACTAGACAGAGGCAATTGAGAAACCAACTCTAATTTATCCTTCCTTTTGATTTTTACCCTTTAATTACCTTTATCTTTATGGATGCCTTGACGGTATACTTTAGAGCCTTAAAGTATAAAATCAGGAACAACACCCTCCATGGGCTCATCAGTCACAAGGATCATAGCAATGTCAATCACATTTCATCATCAATATTATTAAACATGTGCATAAAATCCCCAATACATCAGTCAACAACTCAAAGATGTTACACAAGCCTACAATACAAGTTTGGAGAAAAGGACAAGGCATCCTATTGGGCTAGTGTCCATAGAAGAAGGAAAGTTCCCAGAAGAAAACCTCATCCAAGCCATGTAAGTGGGTGACATGGTCAGGGGATGTCCAAACATGTGGGTGTAGTGAGGGCCATGGATGAAAAAATGTTACCTGCGGGTGCCTTTGTAGAAGACGAGCTGTATCTGTCATGGATGTATTTTTTCCAAGCCCATTTCTTGCCTTTTATTCTTCATTCTTTTATTCTTTTATATCTTATTTCTTTTTTTCGTTCAAGAGATAATCAGGGGACACTGCCCTGGCATGGTGACCAGTGGTGACAGTGTTACCCACAAGTATTTTCACAGAAATGAGAAGGTTGGCTCATGATGAGACCCCATTTCCCTTGGCCATGCAACCAATAGTCACTGCCCTGGCGTGGTGACCAGCTAATGACAATGTCATACTGTTAAATACCCATGGACCTAATAGGCTGGCTCATGATGAGACCCCCTATCCTCTGGTTAGGCCTTATTTTATTATTTTTCTGGGTCCCTCTTGTTTCTTGTTGAGAAGCATTTTATTTATTTCTCGAGGATCCCTGGGGAAAGCATCTCAAGGTTTTATTTTTAGGATTTTATCTTTTACCAGCTTGCTTTTACCTTTTGGGCCTTTAGCCCCTTCTTCCCACGAGATAAGGTGCAATCCTGAAAATAGGTCAACCCAATGTTTGGACAAGTGGAATGGGATAGGTGAGTGGGAAACAAGATGGAAAAGTGATGTTGTGAAGGGAGCAGACGATGTTTTTTTAGAGATTCCCCCAGTGGCTTAACCAAAACCTACAAACACAGGCTTACTAGGGCATCCTGTCAATCGCCCCTAACATGGTCAAGTGGGCAAGTGTAAGATCCAAGCAGTTGTTAGAAATTAAATGAATCAGATGAACATATTCAAAGGGTTCGATGATCAAAGTGACAAATATCATGATAACTATACCATTTGTCTCATGGAGCAAGAACCATCTATGACACAAGACCAAGCTGATGGTGATGGATGTTGTTGCTGCTGACAAGATGAAGATGCTGGAAGAACGAAAAGGTGGGCCCTACAGGGCCATGCTAAAGTCAATCCTGGTCTCGGTACTCCATGTTTAGGACCTATGGGCCTAGGAGACATGATCTCCTAGTTATCCATGAAAGTGGGGGATAACATGTTTAACTTGTTTGGAGGAGCAATAAGTTGGATGAGAAAAAGACAGGCTGTAGTGGCACTTTCAAATACAGAAATTGAATACATGGCAGCCACTCATGCAAGTAAGGAAGCAGTATAGTTACAAAGATTGTGTTCAGGTATTGGGTTGGCAAAAAAAGCTATAAGGATAGAGTGTGTCAGTCAGAGTGCAATTTTTCTGGTAAAGAACCTTGCTTATCATTCAAAGACAAAGCACATTGATGTTCAATATCACTTTGTGAGAGACATGATTGAAGAAAAGAAAGTATCACTGATGAAGGTGGACACTTTGAAGAATGTTACAGACTCATTAACAAAATTTGTGAGCATTGATAAGTTCTCTTGATGTAGAGGATCCATGGGCATTGCTGCCCTAGATTGTTGACTATGTAACCTTGTAACCCCTTGTATGCAAAGAAAACAACAAGTGGGAGAAGATTGGGTATGTGTTATATTCTTTGCACGAGTAGTAGTGTCTGAGTGTATGTGCCGGGCGTATAGGGGTTCGGGGGCAGCGCCCCCGAAATTTTTTTTCCTGCATCGAGATCGCATTATATTTAGGTGGTTTTTCGGCACATGGTTTCTTTTGCCAATGGTTTTCTATTTCTAGTTAAGAAATTAGGGTTTTGGACTAATCTAGTTCATTGGGTTAGGGTTTTGGATGCCACTGGCTCCTATATGTATTTTGTATTGTTAACATTGTAACATGATGAATAATATAGAATATGTTGGTTTTCCCGGTTTGGGTTTCTAGGGGAAAAATATCTGTGTAATATTTGTATTTGCCATTGTATCTTTTCTGTTCCTTTACTGAATATATGTTTGCAATAGATATTGTACAAGGTTAGAATTTACAAAAGTAAGCTACAACCATATATTACAACAATAAAATCTCCTAAAAGCAAGTGTTAAAGTTGATTTTACATTACCTTCTTTTCTTCTGACAAATGCTAACACATTTCCAATTTTAGGTTATAATTTTGGGTCATTATTGAAGCTTGTTTATTGTGAAGCTATCATTATATATACATTTCTGTTATGAATTTATGTTTGCTTCATCTTGTATATCTTCTTATTGCTTTTATTGAAAGGCCAAGGTTTTACAAAGAACTAATATCAATTGTTACTTGCAAATAGTGTTTTCTTGTTGTCTTGTTCTGGGCATGTACACTTAGGAAAATATTTTCTTCATCTCATTAAAACTTTTGGACTTTCTGATCAGTGTGACTTGTGGGAGGGGAAGAAATTTTCTTGATACTATAACCTTTGCCTTCTCAAACCCCTAGGTCACCGAGGATGTCTCCCTTGGGATTTCACCCTAAAGAGAAAGAGGTGTCTTATTTAGGTGATAATGATAGGACAACCTCTTGTTATGCCAATTTATTGTTCACTTTTCTTTGGCTTTTGGGAAAGTAAAAATTGTGAAATAACAGGTTCTTTAAAGAACTAACTTGGATTCTAGATAGGTCTTCCAACATTGTAGTAGGATCTTGTAAATATTCCTGGAAGAGCTCAATTCCATTATTTTTCCCTCCGGGAAAATTTTTGGCCTCTTCTCCTTTGTATGTTAAGTTCAGCTCTCGTAGTTTCATCATATTTTTGAAGACTAAAGGCGCCAATTAAACATGGGAGCCACTTTTTAGTGGAATTTTTCTTCTGTTTTGGACAAATTTATCAATGCACCGGGTGACAATATATTTGCACTCGAAAACCTCAGGGATGCAACCAATAAGAGCTATTCCTGATGTCCACATTTTATTATTATCTTTGTCTAGCAACGTTGAGTAATACCAATATTCCCTTGACCAATGGTAATTGTGATCTTCTTTGGCAAATAGATTCAAGGTATCCCACAAAAATGTTGTCTTCTTTCGACCATCTTCGACAGGTTGACATACTTCTTCATAATGCCGCTCAGAACAATGAAATAATAATTTACATTAGATCCTTGATGATAACATTAAACTGAAATAAATGAGATTTGTCTCGATAGAAACATCATTAATAACGACCTTTTCATAATTTAATTTAGTAGTTGAGTTCATATAATTAGCATTTAATATGACTCGAGAATTGTGAAGAGAAAGGACATGTCACGACGTGGTGGTGGAACGGAAAATTTCAAATGAGAATGCAAGTCCACAAGCCCATGAGTCCGAGAGTCCACTGTGATAAGAAAAATGGCTAAGTATTGATACTTGTTGGATGGACTTGTGAATATGGGAAGATATAAAGAAAATAAATTGTGAGTCTGTGAGTTCGCGAAATAAAAAATAAACTAAGTGTTGGGAAGAGGTCAAGAGAGAAAAGTGATAGGCCATGATTCCGCGAGTCTGCCAACACATGAGGTAATACATTATAAGTCGTGGAGGTAATACATGACAATTAATATTATGAGAGGGAAACATACTTAGAAAAATTACAAGCGCAGAGTAATGAAAAAGAAAGAAGGGGTTATGAGGCTCAACAACTGGCTCCAACTGTAGGATGATAACCCCCTACGGGTTATCAAGAATCCAAAATATCAAGACCATATTCCTTATTAGTTGGGAGATGGAGTCTAGGAGGTTATATAATATACAAACAAATAAAATAAACTATGTACAAGCGAGGAGAGAAAATTAAGCAAAAAAACTCTTCAAATGTTCCCATTGACAAGCAACATTAAAAATTTCCTTTCATATTCTTGAGAATGTATGAATTGAAACTTAAAATATTTTCAATGAGATAGGGCCCGATCCAGAGTGCTTCAAACTTTGTATGCATTGAGGGATTTTATTTTTCTTTGTTCCAGAGTAGTACTAGTTCACCTTTTAAAAAAATTTTGCACTATGATCAAAATACTTCTTAACATTTTGTTTCCTCTGACAAATTTTCTTTAATGCTTCGGATCTCTCTTCTTCTATATTTAACAACTAATTCAATCTCTTTTGTAGAGGAGGATTATCATCTATATCTTCAACATTTACTGCATAAGTAAGATAATTCAATTCAATACTTAGTGTCATTTTTTCTTCTTTTCCATAGACCAACGCATAAGGGACATTCCCGTGCTATCCTTTGGTGTCATCCTATTTTCCCACAAAGAATCTATCAATTTTAAATTCCAGTTCTTTTGATTTTGGTCAATTTTCTTCTTTAGAATTTGAATCAATGTTTTGTTTGTTGATTCAACGAGTCCATTTCCTTGAGGATGGTAATTTGATGATTTCCCGATGACAATACCATATTCCCCACAAAAATTGGTAAAATTTGATCCAATGAAGATTGACCCATTATCAGTGATGAAATTTTGCAGTACCCCAAACCTTGATACATTATGCACATTCATGGAAGTAGGCAATGCAAGCATGTATGCAACTGGCCCTATTCTGTCCAATATTTCAAATGGACCATAGAATCCGGCTGCCAGCTTTGTACAACTACCCAATTTCAAGGAGCTTTTCTTGGGCTTCACTTTCAAAACTACATGCTCCCCTACTTTAAATTCTATAACTATCATGTTCTTATCTACATAAAATTTCTTTCTATATTGAATTGCCTTAAAATCCTGCTTGATCTTAACCATCTGGTCTTCCATATCCTTGAGCAACTCCGACCCAAGTACCACTCTATCTATTGGGTTATCCCATCTCACTGGAGTATTGAATTTCCTACCATACAAGGCTTCAAATGGGCTCATTATCAATGAATCTTGATACCCATTATTATATGAAAACGCAACCAAGTGTAAGTAATCTTCCCACTTGGATGGCTTATCCATCACATACATTCTCAGCATATCTTCAATTCCTCGATTGACCCTCTCTGTTTGTCCATCTGATTGGGGATGGTATGCTGTGCTAAAGTTTATATTTTTACAAAATCCTTTAAACAATCCCCTCCAGAAATCGGAGGTAAACTTTGTATCTTTGTCAGAGACAGTTGTCCTAGGTATCCCATGCAACCTAGCAATCTCCCTCATGTAAATTTCTGCAATATTATCCGTTGTATGTGTTTTTTTTATAGGAGCAAAATGAGCAGCCTTTGTTAATTTGACAACCACCACCATGATTGACTCATGTTGCCTTGTTGTCCTTGGTAATTTAGTTATGAAATCAATGGTTATCACCTCCCATTTCTTCTCTGCGATTGGCAATGGCTGCAACAAACCCGCTAGGTACCTATGCTCATCCTTCACCTTCTGACATTCCATACATGGAGCGATGTAATCAACAACATCCTTTTTCATTCCCGGCCAAAAGAATTGGCTTATTACTGTGTAATCATTTTATGGTAACCGGGATGTCGAGCATAAGGAACATCATGCATTTCCTTCAATACCAAATTCCTCAGTTCTCTGGAACTAGGAACATAGATTCTATTATTATGCATGAGTAATCTATCTTCCTTTATCTCATACTCCTTTATTTTCTGTTACGTGAGCTTCTTGGGGCGGTGAGAATTTATACATGTCCTTTACTTGATTTTAGATTTATTGGCCCAATGACATCTAGTCCCCATTATGCAAATGGTTGTTCGACCAGTATATGTTGCAAAGGCATTGCAGACCTCTTCATCTTTCCTGATAATTTTTTACAGGAAAGGCATTTTCTCACCATTACATATGAATCTTTAAAAATTTATGGCCAATAATACCCAATTCTTATTATTCTATGGGAAGTAGTGGTTGGTGAAAAATTTCCTCCACATATTCCTTCATGAAATTCCTTTATCAATTCTTGAGTCTTCGTTTCATCTACACACCTCAATAGCATACCATCATAGTTTCTTCTGAACAATATCTTTGCAATTAATACATATTCATTGGATTTCATTTTTAGAGCTCTTCTTTCTTTCAAAGGCATACTGATTGAGAACTTTCCAGATATTAGATAAAAATGATGTCTTTGTACCGTTCAGAATTCAACATAGGTTTTCCTACTAAAATTGAGACCACCCCATTCAATGCATCATTGTATGTAATGATATTGCACAACCCTTGTCCTTTAACTGCCTTTAAAGGTTTGATCTCAATGTCTTACTCTTGAATCTTGGCCAACCAAGTTTCCCACTTTCCCTCTCTCAATTGTTGGTTTAGGAGAATCTTTACTGGAGAATATGGAACATATGCTATATCATGGGAGTTCAAAATATAAGTCTGAAAATGTGCTACTTCCTTAACAAGAGAGAGTGTATGCTTCTTCAATTTTGAATATTTTAGCTCATAATAATGGAGGGTTTTACTCATGAATCTTATTGGTAATTCTTCACCTTTAGAATTTCTTTGTGTAAGAACTGAATCCATGACTAATTATGTAGCAAAAGACTATAAAATAAAATCTCTTTTAAAATATGGAATGATAAGAACAGGAACTGTGGTTATTGCTCGTTTAATATTGTTAAATGCATTATGAGTATATAAAGTCCATTCAAATCTCTGGTCCCTTTTCAACAATAAATTGATTGTCTTGACAATGCTTGCATAATCAGGGATGAGTCTTTTCACAGAATTTATTTTTCTGAAAAATGATTGCACCCCTTTCTTTGAAGATGGAGGATTTAGTTCATTAATGGCTCTTATTCTTTTATGATCGATGTAAATTCCTTCTTTACTGACTATGATTCCCAACAAATTTCCTTTAGATACAACAAATAAACATTTTTTTTAGATTAAGAGAGATCCCATATAATCTACACTTTTCAAAAACTTGCCTCAAATGATGAATGTGTTCCTCCCTTGTCTTATAATGGACGGTAATATCATCTTGATAATCAACCATAAATTTCCCTATCAAATATTTGAACACATGATTCATGCAATTTTGAAAAGTAGCTCCAACATTCTTTAAACCAAAGGGCATATGAGCATAATCATATGTCTCCCATGATGTTATAAGAGTGGTCTTGGGCATGTCCTCCTCTGCCACCAATACTTGATTATGCCATAAAAAACCGTCTAACATGGTCATACAAGTTGATCTGGTAACTTGTTGAAGCAATAATTCCATGTTAGGTAAGGGATGGTTGTCTTTGATGCTTTCTTTATTCAAATCTCTTAAATCAACACACATTTTAATTTCTCCAGTCCTTTTCCTTACCACTACTATATTTGAGAGCTAGTCTGAACATCTAATGGGATATATAATTCCAACATTTTTTAATTTCTCTAGCTCCACTTTTACCAATGGCTTCAATTTTGGATTCATCATTCTAATTCTCTTCTTAAAAGGGTTTCTTCCTTCTCTCAATGGTATAATATGCTAGAATATAAATTTTTCATATGCCTTGAGATCATCATAAATCCATGCAAATACATCATAATATTCTTTGAATAAGGCAATATACTGGTCAATCTCCTCTGATGTACAATCAATCCCAAGACTCACCTATTTTTCGGAATCCTTAGTTCCAATATTTATTTTCTTTGTTTCTTGTACCTTTCGAGTTGATACTTCTTCTTTCAGATTATTTGCTTGATCATCTCTCGTAAAAATAGATTTTGATTTTACACAGTCATTTGGAATAGGGGAAACACTATTATCATTCTCCTCGTAATCATTTTCATTGGCCAATAAATTATTTAATTCTTCATCATTTTCAAATACCTGAAGGTATTCTTAATTGTCGGGTACCGAAGGTCTGAAAATTATTTTGACTTGAAATGAAATTTTTCTTTGAATGTCCTGTAGATTAGATAATGAAGCAACAAGTGACAATGAATCCTCCTTTTTATTTTTCTCTTTGGGGACAAAAGATATATTGAATGAACAAAAAGCCTCCATCAATTCGTTTACTCTTTTGACATACAACTTGAGTTTTTCTTTCTTGATCTTATATCTTTGAATGACTTGATTTATAACCAATTTAGAGTCACCAGTTATAATCAAGTGTTCAATTTTCATTTCCAATGCTAGAATCATCCCTTGAATTAGTGCTTCATACTCTGCTTCATTGTTGGTACATGGAAATTCCAATCTGATAGCATGTGGATATATGGATTTATCGGGGACTTTTAAGTACAATTCCAAACCTGCTTCCTAAGCTTGATCATGCACCATCAAATGGAATTCTCTAGTATCCAGTGAAAGAATTATCTTCTTGTTTCAAACTTTCTGATTGCTCCAAATCAAGTATAGCATAATTCTCAATTCATGCATCTATATAATCCTGCATCATTTCGTTATCTTTCTTTTTAAATGAAAATGGTTTTCTGGGCTCACGAGGAACTTTCAACATTGTCCCATATTTGTTCGGAAACATCATGCAACTACCATCATTCATTATGTAACCATCGATCATTGAAGACCAATATCTTCCAAGGACTAATCCATACGTCGGGGGAATATCAACCACTATGATAGTGAAAACGATGATAATATGGGGGGAAACATAATCCAAGCATAGAAGTCCTTGATTTCTCCACAAGATGGTACTTTTATGGAATCGATTGCATAAATACTTTTGCCTATTTCATAATATTTGGTACATCTCATACCGAGTGCTTCCATTACTTCTAGGGGAATGATATTATTCGTCGCTTAGAAATCTATCAAATAATTGTGAAGCACAACATCATGATTTTCAATTGAGATATAAAAGGGAAGAACTTTGCCTCTCAACTTGACAATTGATATGGTTTGATTCTACCTTGGATTTGCAATAAAAACTTCCATTCTTATGCCTGGCTCATCTAAAAGTTTGAGAATATTTTCTCTCTGCTACGAGTTATTTACCACTTCCATGAAGGGTAGAGTGATTCATAATTTATTAAGATCATTGACCACATTATACATCATCTGAGTATTTACAATTCTTTTCTACTCACTTTATTTATTCTTCTCTTTTTCTTTTTCTTTTTCCTTTGGTTTGGATTTATATGATTGTCCCTGTGTTTGGACAACATTGTCTTGCAAGATATTATTTTCTTCATCTTCTTCAAATATGTACATGGATGTCTCACATCCATCCATCTCTACATATTAAATAATTTCTTCTTGAATATATTCAGCCTCTTTCTCAATAACTTGTTCATCATAAGCTTCTTCAAGTATTACTACATTGGGATTAGGTTCCCTTGGGATTCTCTGTCTCTATTGATAATTGGTATTCTTGATTCTTGTCCTCTGTTCTTGAGTGGGATTTCTTCTTTGTTTCAGAACTTGAATCGTTGAATCAGGCATGGAATCTTCATTTCTACTCAATCTAATTATTTCATTCTGCATTTTCCTGATAGTTCTGTTCATTTGTGCAATCTCCATCTTCTGCTTTGTCTTTTATGCTACAACAGGGTCAATTTTTACATTTGGTATGGTCCCTTTGAAAAAACCTCCTCCGTCTCCTTGACTTATGAGATGGTGTGTTTTTTAATCCTCATTCCTCTTTGAACTTGATTCCCCTTGATCAAAAATGGCCAATTTATCTATTTGTCTTTGTACTTTTCCAAGAATAATATTAGGGTCAACTCTTCTTTCAAACATGATTTATTCCATCTCTATGCATTTTCCCATTGCTTCATCTAGGTTTTCAATTTGAGAGGCTCTAATAAAAAACTTGACATTGGAAGGCATAACATTCTTATAAAAAATGATCACTACCAGAGCATTTGGCCTTTTTTCTTCTGGTATTTTGTTCAATGTTTTATTGAATCTCAACTTCTTTCATTTTTTCTTAGACAAATTTGAGTAAAGTTTGTGAGAAGCATATGATAAGAAATTGGAGGAGAAAACGTATTAAAAAACATCGTTTCAAGATTTTCAAATGACCCAATCGATCTAGTAGGAAATGATGTGTACCATTCATAAGCTTGATCGACTAATGTTTGGAGAAGTAATATTATCAGTACATCATCATTTTCGATAAGATGGAAATCACAAACATCCAAGAATAAATGTACATGTCTTTTTGGATCAATCACTCCATCCCATGAGAATGTCTTCAATGTCCCATTTGGAAGAATGGGGATCTCATGTTGTTCTCTTGGAGGTTTAGAGGAGAGTCTCTTACCCTTCTCCTCGAAATTTTATACCTTCCTCTGTGCCTTTCTTCTCGTCTTTCCTCTCTTCTTTCTTCTTACAAATTCTTCATGTATTTATTTACATATTTATTCCATATCACCCATTCTTAAATATATCTTATTTTCTTCAAATAGACGTTCTTCAACTTGCAACTGTTTACTCTTACTTCTGGTCAATGGCCCTTTATATTCATCCAACTTCAGTTTCTATTTTGTTCTTGAGCTCTTCGAATTTGTCTTCCATCTCTTCTTTGTCTTCTGAGGATTTATCGTTCTTCTTGAAAAAGAGTCTATCAATATCTCTCTAACTCTTCTCGACTTTGGGTTGTGGTTATTGCAAAATTATATAATTGATGAAAAATACTTCTCTGGTTTCCCAATCCAATTTCTAGTTGCGGCTGATTAGGTTGAGGCAAAGTCATGAAAACAAATTTGGTCTAAAACCAATCTTTCAAATTCTTCCCCAATATGCTCAACAAAAATCTTAACGTTTTAATTTGTCAGGACTGAAATGACAAACTCACGAGGATATGAATCCCCCTAATTTTTTAGAGAGGTGGTACTCCTCTTTGGATTATGATTTTTTCTTGAATATTTAATATCAAAATTAAAAATGAGATATTGTCAAATAACTAAATCCAACTCTTTACCGCTCAATA
>JASDQU011402537.1:0-13872 GCA_032191745.1 Picea mariana | reverse complement strand
TATATATAATTCCTGAGAAGTGGACCAGGAACCTCAAACACCACACATTATATAAAATGATAAAATCCTCACATCCATCACATTTTAATAAAAAATATGATCACATTCAAATAAAAGAAATGGTCCAATGGCACAAGAGAACTTTGAAAGTGTACTACTTATTATGCTCAAAATAATATTTTTATAGATTGAATTCAAATATTTTATACTCAAAACTTAGAGTTATAAAATACAATCAAAACCGATCCCGACTTAGTTCTCCGAGATTTCTAAAAAATGATAATGTTTGTTACAATACTTAAAATTTAAAGGCATTTTTCCGTTAAGGGACTGGAATTAGGGCTCCCATGGAGCATAAAAATATTTACAAGAAATATGGTGAAGAGAAGAACATGGAGTGGAGCACGAGCAACCGGATTTGGAAAGAAGACAGAAGGAAGTTATCAGAATTCGGTTATACTTTTTAATGAGAGAATAAATATAATTGTATGAAATCTGATAAGGAAGAAGGTATGTAATCAACATGGACTTACCATTATGGAATATCTCTCCTTCATTTGATTTTTGATGCACCTTTTTTTATCTTTGCTTGTTTCGGTTATGTGGTTGGTTGTAACCTCTTCCATTGGAAATTCAACAATCTTGGTTATAACCTTGTTTAACCATTCTTGAATATATTCCCTTAATGGGAGAAAATCCACTTCTTGCTTTACTTTGATATTTAATAATTCACTCTCAATTTCTCTATGGTCAATAGATAAATTTTTCAATATAGTCTCAATGTCCTCATTTTTATTTGTGTACTCAACAAGCCAATTATCAATGTCATCACAAGTATACTCAAACATACTATCAAATTTTTCGGCTAATGATTTCTTCAAATTTTCAACTTGCTCTTCAAATTACTCATTGCTCATGAGCATTGAATTTGATATTAAGTTTGGATATGAAACTTCAATAGTGGTTCTCGCAATATCCAAACCAATAATATTTGAGTATGCCTCAGTATTTTTTCATGATATTTCTTTTAATTTATTTAACAACCCCTTTAATGTATTAATTCTTTCAATCCAACATGCCTTTAATTGTTTCATATGAATCTGGGAGGGTAAATATTCATGTTTTATTCTATGATCCGTCATTTCCAAGACTTTTTCTATAAACATAGCAACCCCATCTATGAAGAATCCTTCATCATTCTTCAAGTTTTCATTTAGATATTCTTTAGTGTTTTGAATTATGACCCGAGAGCAGGAATTTGTTTCTCCAAGTCCCATTAATCTAAAATGAGTGACATTCTTTTCTTTATATTCTTTTCAACAAAGTGTCAAGTAGTAATGATTAAGCTTGAAATTCATTTTACTCTTAGATTTGACTCTGGAGTTTCTTGAAGAGTTTTGTTAGGTTGTATCATGGCAACTGGGGTAGCTAATAAAGGTGAGGGCATGAGAGTTGCCTCCAAATATTTGACTGTCCATAAGTCTGATATTTTCCTCTTCCATATTAATTATTGAAACATCCAATGCATCCCCTGTGACTTTATGAATTGAATATAATTTTGACGACAACATGTTTTTAGTATAAATGGTGGACCGTGACTTTCCTTTCTTATTTTTTGAGGTTCTTGCAAAGGTAAATTTCTTTGAAGACTTATCAAATAAAACATTCTGCACAATCAATGTTTCTTCATTAGAGAAGACTTCATCTTGAATAGCCAATGCAACAAACTGTACATTTTCTTGGGCGCGTTCTTCTTTGTCTGGAAACCAGATATTTTCAATTTCAACATCTAAATCCATATCATCAAGCAAAATATCATTTTTAGGTGTGTCTTGTTCTTCTCCCTCTTGTTGAGAATTAACCCTTTTCCTTTTCACTATAAATTTATGGGGTTTTTCTAAACTTCCATGAGGAGGATTTCTTTCTCCATCATCACCTAAATTTTTACTTGGGGTTTTTCTTTGTTGGGTCTTTTCAGACTGAGGATTTACTTTAGGTAGAATACTTTTGTGAGAAACAACGTGTGACTAAGCGTGTCTTTCACTTGAGGTTTTCCCTCTTTTCTTATAATGTTCTGTAGTGTTCACGATTTTTTCTATATCACCATAATTTTTATCAACACCTTGAACATGAGGGTCATAACTATCACCCTCTTCCTCCCAAAATGTGAGTGTATTGATCATTGTGGGGCTAATCCTGACTGACACCATGTGATTATAAAAAATATGGTTAGGGTCAAACCCCTTGATTTATTCTGGAAACTTGAAATTAAACTTGTCAAAGTAAGATACATATTCATCAAATTTGGAAATTCCTCTCAAAATAATTTCACCAACTTGCCAAGGCATGGGAATAAACCATTTTTTCCTTCTTTCATAAAAAGAATGAAACCAAAAATTATACTTCCTATCCACTTCTATGGTAAATAGTTTGTCCGGCACATAACAAGGAAGAAATATAGGCTTTTCATGAGAACAAAAGATCCTAATGTTGTTGTAATTATCCATTTTCTCCAGGATTCCCTTTTTATCCAAAAAGGTGGATTCTTCCAATGAAAGCTTAGAAGTGTATTCTCTAAAGTGTAATTTCTTAAATTCAAACATAAAATCATGGTAAACTTCATAAAAATAATGGATAACTTTCTACCTCTAGAGAGCTTGATACCACATAGTCACGGGGTCAATTTTTTAGTTTACCCTTTTTCCAACACTCAAACCTTTAAAAATATGACAATGTGTAATAGAAAATACTAGATAAGATTCCATATAGATTTTTTTCTCACTTCTGAAATTCATTAACTATGTAGAAATTTCATTTGATCTGATCTTTGCCTAATCAAAAATAACATTCTAATGAACTATAAATATAAAATATGTAGGCCCATCCAGGGAATAGTTGTTGTAGAATCCTTACCAGTAACCCTAGTAAATAACCAAGAAATTTCTCGATAAGGGTCCTTTAAAGAACTAACCTGGATTCTGGATAGGTCTTCTAGAATTGTAGTAGGATATTGTAAATATTCCTGCAAAAGCTCAATTCCATTATTTTTCTATCTAAGGAAAATTTGGCCTCTTCTCCTTTGTATGTTAAGTTCAACTCTGGTAGTTTCAACATATTTTTGAAGATTGAAGGAGACAATGAAATAGGGGAGCCACTTTGTAGTGGAATTGTTCTTCTGTTATGAACAAATTTATCAATGCACCAGGTGACAATATCTTTGCACTCGAAAACCTCAGGGACAAAATCAATGAGAGCTATTCCTGATGTCCATACTTTATTATTATCTTTGTCTGGTAATGTTGAGTAATAACAATATTCCCTCGATCAATGGTAATTTTGATCTTCTCTGGCGAACAAATTCAAGGTATCCCCACATAATGTTGTCTTCTTTCATCCATCTTTAGCAGGTTGATAGACTTCTTCGTAATGCCACTCAAAATAGTGAAATAATCTCTTACGCTAAATCCTTGATGATAACATTAACTTGAAACAAATGAGATTTCCTCGATAGAAACATCATTAATAATGGCCTTTTCATAATTTAATTTAGTATTTGAGTTCGTAGAATTAACATTTTATATGACTAGAGAATTGTGAAGAGAAAGGACACATCATGACGGGGTGGCGTAGTGGAAAATTTCAAATAAGAATGCAATTCCGTGAGTCCATGAGTCCGAGAGTCTGTTGTGATAAGAAAAATGGATAAGTATTGATACTTGTCAGATGAACTCGTGAAGATGGGAAGATACAAAGAACATAAATTTTGAGTCTGCGAAATAAAAAATAAACTAAGTGTTGGGAAGAGGTCAAGAGAAAAAAGTGATATGTTGTAAGTCTGCGAGTCTGCCAACTTGAGAATATAACAAAATGAAATAAGTATTGAAAAAAAGTATAATTCATGGAGGTAATACATGACAATGAATATTATGGGAGGGAAACATACTTAGAAAAAATACTAGTGCGGAGTAATGAAAAATAAAGAAGGGGTTATGAGGCTCAACACATTTCCATGCCTTGGCTAGGCATAGATTGGAAAGGCAAGGAAAGGAATGGAATGAAATGCCATGGAAAGGAAAGGCAAGGCATGGCATGACATGGAAATGCAAGGCATAGAAAGGAAAGGAAAGGCATGGCAAGGCATGGCATGGAATGACAAGGAAAGGAAAAGCATGGCATGGCATGGCAAGGAAAGGAAATCCAATACAAGGCATGACATGGCTTGGCAAGACAAGGCAAGGCAAGGCAAGGTCTAGGTCTAGGTCATTGATTTACATAGTAAGTGCTCTTTCTAAGTCGTTGATGGTTATTTCTTGAATGTATTAAATAAATGTTTTATCAAAGTGGTGATGTTGCATGTTATATTTTATTCTTCTTGAATTAACCTTGTCTTGAAACCCTCAATTTTGTGGTTCAATTAGGACTTACCCTCGATTTCCAGCCTTGTTATCTTGATGTCTAGGGTTTAGTTATCATCTTTCACCCTTAGAATACACCTTGACATCGTTTATTACATTTATGTCATGTTTTTCATCCCTTTAGGGATTGATTTCTTGAATATTCTAGGGTTTTTATGTGCCATCTTTCATTTCAACAAGCATTTTTTAATCTAAACCCTACTTTAGGGTTTCATTTTCATCCCCCCTTCATTTAATGATTACTTATTTTAAGGGTTGTCATATTTGTCCTATTGTAACTTAGTTAATATTGTTTATTGGCTTGGCGAGGCATGATAATGGAATGGAAATGGCATGGCATGACTTAGCAAGGCATAGCATTGGCATGTCAATGGAATGGCATGGAAAGGCATGGAAAGGAATGGCATGGCATGGAAAGGCATAACATTGGCATGGAAAGGCATGGCATGACATAGAAATGACAAGGCATGGAAATGGCATGGCATGGCATGGATTGGAAAGGAATGTCAATGGAATGGCATGTCAATGGCATGGCATGTAAATGACATGGCATGTAAAAGGTATGTCAAGGAATGGAAATGGTGTGGCAATGGCATGGCATGGAAATTACATGGAAATGGCATGTCATGGCATGGAAATGACATGGAATGAACATGTTTGTGGGATTGGTTTTGGGAGGGTCCTTTGTCTCCTTGTTTTATCTAACCCAAAAATTGGGTAGGAATGTGCAATAAAATCTCATAGATGGTGAAGGGAAAAGAATAATGGTTTTAAGTCTCCCTGGAGGAATTTTGTTAGTATAGTATTACTTTCTATGGTGTGTCATGAAATGTAACCTCAAAACCTATTGGATCATGTTGTCATTTATGTCAAAGGAACAATGTCTTGTCATAGTATATTGATGAAGTATCTATTGTCACTGTTGTAAATGAATGGATGTCAAGTGAAGTCATGCATAGATGAACATGGATCAATGTGTTTTCATGCATATATGAAGATGGATCGATGCATTGTCATTGATATATGATGCATAGATGGATGGATGCATTAATGTATTGATCGTTGGATCGTGTGGTCATGCATAGAATCAACGACAAAGGGACAATGTCATAATGATATATTGTCATGGGTTATTCCTGTTGTGTTGATGTAAAGATGAATCATTATTGTCTTGTCATAGTTGATAGGAAGTACAAATGGATGAACTCCAAAGTAGTCCCCTTATGGTGAAATCCCTCACGGGAAGACGCTTTGCAGTTGAGTTATCCTAGAAGTATGGTTAGAGAACCCATTCTTAGTTGTGGAATATTGAGATGAAGACTAGTGAATTTGTCAGTGCAACTATCCTATATGGATAGTGCTTGTCATTCCATTTCCGGTGGTATGTGGAATGTCACATAACTCCTCACGGTTTGAGAGTTATGGCCTTATGAAGTTGGAGGACCCTCATGTGTTGGCTAGAAGCCCAAAAAAGTCAAAGAAGTCAAAGTGCTTACAAAGAAGAAATTATTTAAATAATAAAGTGAAGTGATGAAGTCACAGAGGATTATTTAGATAATAAATTTAATGGATAACTTTTTAATTATGGAAAGTGGTTATAAATGGATTAACCCTAAAAATAAGGAAAGAGGGTTAAATGGAAAAGTGGCCATGTGAACAAAGTGGCTAAGTGGACAAAGTTGGATAAAGGTGGCTATGTGGACAAAATGGTTATGTGGATAAAGTGGATATGTGGACAAAGTGGGTAAGTGGATGCTTCTAAGGAAGCTACTTGGAGAGTAGAAATAAGAGGCAAGAGTCTCTTGTAAAGATATCTCTCTTGAGCATATATTGAAGATCTATTCTGAGTAAGAGAGTGATTGCAAGTTCTCATGGATGCATCAAAGTTTCTGTAAGTCTGAGATATTGACGGTGAAATTTTTGGAAGTTTAGAAACATTAGTTCCTGAAGGAGAACGCGCGCTGCGATGAGCCAGAGCGCATACATACGCGGGCTATAGTGAGGCAGGGTGCGTACACATGTGGCTGAAGGATATCAGAGTGCGTACAGTTGAGGAAAGTCATGGAGACTTGAGTGTGAGATGGTGCCAAGTTCCAGAAGGATGAAGAAAGTTCCAGATCTGCATTCTATGGCCTCATATCTTCCGTAGAAGTTCTGGTATGGTTACATGATTGTTTTGATGGATACTCTTTCTTATGGTATGGTGAATGCTTAAGGCATTATTGGTATGGTTGTTGTGATATGGTTTTATTGGTTCATTGACTGAGTGAGAAAAACTCTTATGTTTCAGTACTGATATGGTTTCCATAGTATACTGGTTACTTATACATGATTGAGAAACATTCATATTGTATGGTTGAGGACCATGAGTAAGTTGTTGGAGAGCACAGATGTGTTGTGATTGGTTATGGTACATATTGGACAGTGAAAGGCATAAGTGGATGTGACTAAAGGATGCAAAAGATATGAGTTTTCATGGAGAGAGAAAACCCTAGATCTTAAGGAGGCACACGCAGGATGTTGTGAGCCAGATCATGTACATACGCAGGTTGCACTACTAGTAGGGCATGCCATACACATGTTGTACTACTGACAGGTCATGTACATGTTGAAAGATTGGTATCTGTTGAGGAATGAATCCTCTTCTCAGTTGTTGCTTAGTTGTGTAAGTTGAGTCTTTCATTGCAGAGCTAGTGCTCTTGTAGAGTTGTAACTCTATTCAGTTGTTGCTGATAAACCCAAGGATTGTAGTCCATAATAAAAGGAAAATTGTACATACATATTGTGTTCTTTGTGGCAATGGCTTGTTGATGATATATGTTGTTTTTATATGTTCACATGAAACTGGTTATAAATGACAGTAATGAGTAATGAGTAAATGGTCATTGCTAACTAAGGATTTTTTGTGAAGGGAAGTAAAAAAGGATCCCTTCACCGATTCACCCCCCATCTCAGTGTGGTCAGTGTGTCCAGCAATTGGTATCAGAGTGAGCCTTCACTATAAAAATTAACAAGATTGGAGGAGATCCATGGACACAAAAATGGATGATGAAGTTCCAATCCTTGATGAGAACAATTATTCAACATGGAGAATAAAAATTAAAGTGTATTTGAAGGAAAAAGGAGTAGGTGTTTGGAAAGAAACTATTGGTGGATCAGTTCCTTTGAAGAACAAGTCAAATTTTGCAACTCAAAAGGAAGAAAAGAAAAATGATGCATTGGCTGTCAAGACCATTCTCAATGGACTCTCAAGTTCTATCAAAGAGAGCATGGGACAATGCACTTCCGCCAAGGATCTATGGATAAAGATAGAGAAGACATACCAAGGAAAAATGAAAACACTAAACACAACTCCATCAAGAACAATGAAGGTAAAGAATATCCACAATCCTATGATTTCAATAATTCTAAATGTGATGATGTTGAATGTTTCTCTAAATGTGAATAATAAGATATAGAAATAGTTTGTGAAGAATCAGATGATAATTATCCCATGGAAGAAGTAGAAGAAGAACTTTCAAATCTTAAAAGGAAAGTTGATTGTGGTCTATATGAATACAACTATGACCATAGTTATATAGACTATAGCTATCTTTCTGAGAACACTAAAAGGTTTCTTGAAAAGAATCAAAAACATATTTTGAAACTAAACAAAATGCTCAAGGAACAAGAAGAAAGTAAAAGGTCTCAATTAGAAGAAAAATAAAAAGAGATCAAAAGACTAAAGAATGAAATAGAAGAAAAGAAAAATGAAGATGATGAGATTAGCAAAATTATTGAAATTAATATCCATCTCAAGACCCAAATTGAAGAATCCAAAAGGGTAGAGGAACTACTAAAGAATCAAGTAAATGAAAAGGAAGAGTCGTGTCATAAGTTGGAAGCTTAAGTTGTTGATCTTAGAAAGAAAGTAGAGAAGTCAAACAAATTCTTGAATAACTCAACTATCTTGAATTAAATCTTGGATAGTCAAAGATCACCAAATGATAAATTAGGTCTTGGATACAACAAAGAAGCTACACATGTTGAAGAAATCACCTCAGAGAAGCTTGAGGTAAGTCCCTCATTCTCAAAAGATGGAAATAATGATGTAAGTCAACCACCTACACAAGGGAAGGAAAATTTCAAAAGAATAAAGCAAGGGAGACATCAAGAAGCCATCTTCACACCTCAAAGCAAATTCATAAGAGAAACACCTTCAAGATGGACACCAAAGCAAAGGTATGGAATTATTTTTCATGGTCATTGTTACTCATGTAATGAATATGGTCACAAATCTTTGGAATGCAGATATTATGCAAGGAGAGATAATGAAAGGTTTCATAACACCCTAAGGTGTTGGCGATGTAATAATGTAGGACACATTGCTGCTCATTGTCACACCATGAGATGCTACAACTGTAGTGGACTTGGCCACAAATCTCAGGATTTTTGGAACACAAGAAGGCAATCCATGAGAAATGTTTCATATAGTATGACTAGAAGAACACATGAGTCTAGAAGAGAAGACAATTTTGAAAAGATGGAATCTCAGAGATTAAGTTGTGAGAAGCTGGGACACCTTAAGAAGTGGGCGAAGAAGACTGAACAATTAGAACAGAATGGAAGCCCTAAGGCAAGCTCAAGCTTGACTTCTTCTGAAGAATATGATGGTTACATTGGTAACAGTTGTGTACATATGCGAGTGGAACTATAAATAGGTCATGTACATACACGAGATGTCTGTATATTAGGCCTCGTATAGTTGGTAATAGATTTTGAAAAAGGCTATGCATATGTGTTGCACCATGGTATGATGGTATAACTTTGTGCTGCAGGGTCTGGCATGGTTTGTTGCAGGGTCCGACGTGGTTTGTTGTAGGTTTTCATGATTACATGTTGGAATACACAATTGTTGCATGTATGGTGGTGACATATGGTTGAGTGTTGAAAGACTATCTTGGATGCATGGTACTAACCCTAGAGTGTGGATTGAAACATTTTTCTGTGAGGTACAATGTTGTTTGTGACAGTGAATTTATGGCACATTGGTTATGAGATATATCATGATGATGCTAGTTAGAGATGTCATTGATCTATTGAGACACACTTCTAGTACATGTATCTTTGGGTGTTTAGTATTTGTTGTAGTGAATGGAGGTTGAGACAAATCTGTAAGGGTACATGGTTGGTACATATTTGAGTTCCATTGATATATATTATGATGCATTATTAAAGGCATATTTGTTGGATATATTGTTGCATGCATTTGGCATGTGGTTGAGCTACATATTGGGACATGTATTTGATGAGTTGATGAAGTGGTTATATTGTACATCATTGATGAGTCATATAGTTGATGCATGTTTGGTACACTTTTTGTACACTGATAGAGGCACCTTCTAGTAGTATGATTGGCACATGGTTTATGGTTGATATGGAATACATGTATGAGATCACATCTTTAATGTAGTTCATCCTGTTTGGTGCATGGTGGATGCACTTTCTTGGTAAAGGTGGTGATACATGTTTAGTGCAATGTTGATGCACTCATAGATAGTATATGTTTGTGGGTGATAGTACTTGTCTAAAGTACACCATTGGTATTACTTGTTTATCATATACTTTGGTACATGATGTATGGGATGACATAGTTGAGACACTTGATTGATTGAGATACATGGTTGTGGCACTTGGTTCATGGTAGAGGCATGTCATGGGTGATATGACACTTGTTTGAGGCACATGGTTGACATGTTGGTAGGGGCATATGGTTGGTTCACAATTGGCACATGTTCTTGGAATATGGTTGATACACTTCATTGATGATATCTTATGGTATATTGCATGGTATTGATGTACATGGTTGATGTACATAGGTATTGTGCTTGGTTGGCACACAATATGGCACATGATGTACTTGCTTGATGTTTTGTTCATGATTCTCTATTCATTGTTGACATATCTTTTTCTTCATGATGTATGGTATGGCACAAGTTTGATGAATGGAAAGGTCCAAGGATCGTCATATAAAAATTGGATCATTCTTGAGTAGTTGATCCATGTTCTAGTTGAGTAGTAGCTTTTGCAGCAGAAGCATATTGAAGTGGTAGCATATTGTTCATATTGCAGAGAATATAGGGGGGGACATACCCATAGGGGGAGTCATTATTCTTCCCATGATTCCAAGAGGAGATACTTATGATATGCAAAGATAGATTATTCAGATAAATATCAAAGGCATCTAGGCAGAGGGAGCAGCCCCAAGGATATTTCAGGCAGGGGGAGAAGTCCCAAGGAGAGAAATACCCTTTTCCATTGATGTCAAAGGGGGAGAGATAATCACATTGATGTGATTGAGATGACCATTGATGAAGAGAAATGCCATGTCTACATGTGTCCGTCAATGATTGGTGTTGACATCAATGTTGGTATTACCATCAATGCCAAAGGGGGAGATTGTTGGATCATGTTGTCATTAATGTCAAAGGATTGATGTCAAAGGAACAATGTCTCATCATAGTATATTGATGAAGTATCTATTGTCACTATTGTAAAAGAATGGATGTCAAGTGAAGTCATTGATAAATGAAGTCATGCATAGATGAAGATGGATCAATGTGTTGTCATGCATAGATGAAGATGGATCGATATGTTGTCATTGATATATGATGCATAGATGGATGGATGCATTAATGTATTGATCATTGGATCATGTGGTCATGCATATAACCAATGAAAAAGGGACAATGTCATAGTGATATATTGTCATGGGTTATTCCTGTTGGATTGATGTAAAGATGACTCATTATTGTCTTATCATAGTTGATAGGAAGTACAAATGGATGAACTCCAAAGTGGTTCCCTTATGGTGAAATCCCTCATGGGAAGACGCTTTGCGATTGATTTATCCTAGAAGTATGGTTAGATAACCCATGCTTAATTATGGAATAATGAGATGAAGACCAGTGAATTTGTCAGTGAAACTATCCTAGATGGATAGTTCTTGTCATGTCATTTCCGGTGGTATTTGGAACGTCACATAACTCCTCACGGTTTGAGAGTTACATAACTCCTCACGGTTTGAGAGTTATGGCCTTACGAAGTTGGAGGACCCTCATGTGTTGGCTATAAGCCCCCAAAAGTCAAAGAAGTCAAAGTTCTTACAAAGAAGAAATTATTTAAATAATAAAGTGAAGTGATGAATTCAAAGAGGATTATTTAAATAATAAAGTTAATGGAGAACTTTCTAATTATGGAAAGTGGTTATAAATGGATTAACCCTAAAAATAAGGAGAGAGGGTTAAATGGAAGAGTGTCCATGTGAACAAAGTGGCTAAGTGGACAAAGTTGGATAAAGGTGGCTATGTGGACAAAATGGTTATGTGGATAAAGTGGATATGTGTACAAAGTGGGTAAGTAGATTCTTCTAAGAAAGCTACTTGGAGAGTATAGATAAGAGGCAAGAGTCTCTTGTAAAGACATCTCTGTTGAAAATATATTGAATATCTATTCTGAGTAAGAGAGTGATTGCAAGTTCTCATGGACGCATCAAAGTTTACATAAGTCTGAGATCTTGACGACAAAATTTTCTTAAGTTCAAAAACCCTAGTTCTTGAAGGAGCATGTGAGATGCAGTGAGCGAGAGAGCGTACATACGCGGGCTACAGTGAGGCAGGCCGTAGGGCACATACACATGCGGGTTGAAGGAGATCAGAGCATGTAAAGTTGAAGAAAGTAATGGAGAACTGAGTGTGATATGGTGCTAGGTTCCTGAAGGATGAAGCAAGTTCCAGATCTGCATTCTATGGGCTCAGATGTACCATAGAAGTTCTGGTATGGTTACATGATTTTTTTGATGGATACTCTTTCTTATGGTATGGTGAATGCTTAAGGCATTCTTTGTATGGCTATTGTGATATGGTTTTATTGGTTCATTGACTGAGCGAGAAACACTCTTATGTTTTAGTACTGATGTGGTTACCATAATATATTGGTTACTTATGCATGATTGAGCACCATTCATATTGTATGGTTGAGGAGTATGAGTAAGTTTTTGGAGAGCATAGATGTGTTGTGATTGGTNTACATACGTGAGATGCACTATTGGTAGGGTGCGTACATATGCGTGTTGTACTACTGACAAGTTGTGTACCTATTGACAGATTGGTATATGTTGAGGATTGAATTCTCTTCTTAGTTGTTGCTGAGTTATGTAAGCTAAGCCTTGCATTGCAGAGCTGGTGCTCTTGTGGATTTGTAACTCTATTCGGTTGTTGTTGATAAACCCAAGGTTGTATTCCATAATAAAAGGAAAATTGTACATACATCTTGTGTTCTTTGTGGCGATGGCTTGTTGATGATATATGTTGGTGTTATATGTTCACATACAACTGGTTATAATTGACAGTAATAAGTGATGAGTAAATGGTGATTTCTAACTAAGGAGTTTTTGTGAAGGGAAGTAAAAAAGGAGCCCTACATTGATTCACCCTCCCTCTCAGTGTGGTCGGTGTGTCCAACAAAACCTTTATTTGTAGGTGGAAAATGATATCAATTATAAGATCTAGTTTCCATGTGAACTCTCTCATTGTATTGATCAAAATCAATAAGTTTAGTGGACATCATGGAAAATTGAATAAATGTTATTAATAATTTATGGGTTTAACAAAATTTACATATACCCACTACACGACCTAAACAAACATGAGTGTATGAATGAGTCATTGACTAGTCTTTTTGGAATTTATGTGTGTGCTCTAGAAAATGGCCAAATTATGGATTGAATCAACTAAGAAACTAACAACTAGGCTTCTCAAAGGAATGTCAAGGGAAGAATATGGTCGAGGTTTTTTCCTAAGGAGATTAAGAATACTAGGACTTATACCTATAGGAGAAAAGAAATAATTTTATCATGTAGCTCTGGTAAGAGAAGAAGTTAGGGTTTTGTGGCATTTGGAAAACCTAGTGCTACCTAATGTGCTTGTTATCAAGAAGATAGAGGGAGTTGATCTTGTACAATTGTGGGATACAAATGTAGGTTCCAAAAAGGACTTACCATTATGTATGCTAGCTTGTTTATGATCTCTAATGGAGTGAGCTATTGACTAATGTTATCTTATGGTTTCCGTCGCTAGGGTTTGAAGAGCCCAACTTGTAACAACCCATGATAAGATATTGGTAGGTGCATGTAATTCATATTATAAATATATATGAAGTGCTTGGGTTGTCCAAATGTTGTGTACTTGGCATAATTGAATTTTAGCTTATGTCATATTCATAATTGAGTAATTATAGTACTAGTTATGGAGGTTAATTTGACATAACATTGAGCTGAGATTGTTAAGTGATTTACAAATATGTAGAAGATAAATGAGAAAATTTATTTCTATAATAAAGTATTGTAATATGTCATTTTTTAGGTCACAATATTTTCAAGTGACCACTATTTGAGGGTGGATTGTCATTGGATTTATAT
>JASDQU011402535.1:29891-41770 GCA_032191745.1 Picea mariana | reverse complement strand
AAGGTCGATGAATGTGAATGATATTATAATATATATATTGCAAGACTGCTGAGAGGGGGATGTGATGAAAAAGAGACCACGATGGCTGAAGAAAGGCGGTGGAAGGCACCTAGAATGGTGGCGTTAACTTCCACCGAGATCCATACCGTATTTGGACTTCACTGGCCCAGAGAACCAAGAGTGGCTCGCTAGCCTTAATTAAATGACTCGTCGGGATTGGTAGGTAAAGGGCTCCTCATGAGTAATGAGGGATGGGGGGTGAACCACCCATCCGTAGAGTCCTCATACTAGACCACCATGAGGAAAATCGTGCCACACGCAACCTCGCCAAAAGGAGAAAAGGCAAGAATAGTGGGCGATCAAGGAAGACACGAGGGAAGGAATAAGGAGAACTCTGGAAAAAGATACAGAGTGAGTGATAGCAGAGAAGAAGGAGAGTAACCTTCATTCTCGGTCACTGACAAATAGAGACGCAGTCTCGTAGCATCGTGGTCTCAGCTCGGGGGTGGCCAGTGGTAAATCCATTGGGAGTCGTTGAGCCTACAGTTGGGTGGAAATGAGCAACCCTCTCAGCTGTTGCAATCACACCTTGTGTTATTTATGATAAGTGTTTTATATCCTGTATCTTGAAGTTTATATGTTGATATGTATGTTCATAGTTTGTGCAATTTATGAGTGGTTTGAGCATAAGACTGTCTGTGTGGTGTTTTGACCAGAAATGGTGGTTGCATGCTTATAATGGAAAGACCACACATGACTTATGTTTTACAAATTGCTATTTATATGCTTACCAATCTAAGTCAGACTTCAATTTTTCTCTCAGGAGATTGTTCCTATGTTTGTCCTACCTGATGCCTTGGATAGATTTCCTCCCCAAGGCATCCTTTTGAGACCACTCCCTTACCTTCGAGAAGACCTTCCAGTCTGGTCTTCAAAACCTGGTGTAAATTACCTGAGGACCCAAAGAAGGATGTTAGAGGTTAAGTCTCAAAACCTTGTACGAGGGAGAACGGTCCTCGTAGACCTCAACATTTCAGCGTTTCGGCACCCGGAGTATCCAGGTGCGAGTTTTCTTGCACTCACAAGTCCCRAAACCCCGACCCATGAAATCCMAAAATAGGAGCGTGTGGATAAGAATCGATTGATGGATGAGATCCTATCAAAATATCTGGGGTTATTCACGACTATTAGATTGGAAGAAGAAACAAGGGCGTTAAATTCCCAAGCCCTTTTCTTTTATCTTCATGAGTAGCGAAGAAATCAGGACCGTAGATCCCCAAGGTCCATGGGAGTATCTGGACTGTTGGTTTTTCTACGTCTAGGGTGCAGCAGGAGAGTGCACAGCGTGGGACAGATCTGAACCATCAGATCTTAGTTAGAAAACTTGACAGCCATTGGATCTGTCAGGAGATACATGAGGTTTAAGCCCTCGTGAATAGAGGCGAAATTCCTGAAAGAGGAGTTGATATCGGGGCTTTGGACTTCAGGATTTCGGAAGTCCCGATGATTAGAGATCGAGACGCTCCATGGTGGAAATCCAGAAATAGATCTAGATTGTCCAATTTAGGGAGGCCACGTGTCGTAAGATCACCCATTTCGGATTCGGACATCGAGAAACAAAAGAGGAAGGTGAGCATTTTGACCTCGCAAGTCACAAAATCGTGAAACAATCTGGATCGTCCATCTGTGGAGGACACGTGGCAGTAATCCAAGACTTCGGGAGAGTCTCGAAAGGAAGAGTCCATCAGGATTTTGCAAATCGGGAATTTGGGAGTCTCGATGACAAGAGTTTGAGCTCTCGTATTCATAAATCCCAAACGAAATAGGATGGAGGTCTTATGAGGAATGGTCACCTGGATCAAGGCATATCCAGGAGGGCTAATGTGACAAAGGCCATTTTGGGAAATAAAAAATCGGGAATTTGGGAGTCCYGATGACAAGAGGTCAGGCTCTCRTATTCATAAATCMCGAAGGGAATAAGACTGCGGTCTTATGAGAGGTGATCATATGGACCAAGGCATACCCCAGGGAGCTAATTKTTGATCGAAGCCTCTTCGGCATTTCGGTATTTCGGGGTTTGCAGAGTCGAAAGACTCGACTCRCTTATACCGCTGAGTCGYGAAATGCGAAAAGGCGCCTAGTTGTTTGGCCTGTGATCATGATCAACGATCACACGGAGGTGGGAAAAAGGGAAGAGATAGCCTGTGMTAAGCCCTGTAGGATTTYGGGTATTCTGTCCCTCGAGAAAAGGMAAAAAAAAATACTATGCCGTAGCGGGTGTGTGAAAAATTGGTATCAGAGCATGGTTACAATACTTGGCCTGCTTGGGCTCATGAACGAGTTGCGCAGAAGATCTGTTCAGAACACTCCTAAAAGGAGTAACCCCCTGTCTTAACCTTCTTTATCAAAAGACTAAGTTAAGAATGAAAACTCCTATTGTGTGTGTACATGTGAAAAATATGAATGATGTACTAGTTATAAATAAACATAAACATTGACTAACAACCAGCGTTTGTCCTTTGCACCTAAGCGGACGATCGACCGCAGGAAATTACAGACGTATAAAATGGTGACTCACAATGAAGTGGGAGAGGGCTTCCACAATAGAGACGAAGAGTCTGACGAAAGGAGGGCAGTAGGGACCCCTCCAGATCTAGTCGAGACTGTGAGGAGTCTCATGGTCGAATCACAAAGCTGCAAGGATGACAATGAAAGGATGATGAAAGAACAAGAAAAGCAAACAGAAATTAACACAGTTTTACTACAAAGTTTATCCGATCTACAAAGACAAATGCAGCATGAACCTGAAACTCAGAAACATGGTCATATCAGTGGTCACACTGAGAGGAGCACCTCGAAAAATTTCCACCCCAGAGGTAAAGGACAAGCGTCGGATGATTCCTCTGAGAAGGAAGCTTGCTATTTGGAGGGATCTTCTAGGTGTAGAACCAGTTCCTATTCCCGAAAGAAACAGAAGAAGCAAAATCCTTCCAAAGGTCGTAAGTTTGAAGAATTTAGAAAATCCAAACCACCCTCCTTCGATGGTGAAATAAAGAAGGGAGAGGAAGCAGAGGCCTGGCTACTTGGACTAAAGAAGTATTTCAGAGTCCATGACTTCTCAGAAAATATGAAGGCCCAAGTGGCCACCTTCAACTTGAACACAAAGTCTTCCATTTGGTGGGAAGACCTTAAGAATGTAAAAAGGGTTCGCGAAGAGGACCTGTCTTGGGAACGGTTTGAGAAATAATTCTGAAAGAAGTATCTATCGGAAAAATATTTCGACGAAAAGACTAAAGAGTTTTATGAACTCAAACTGGGACAACTCACTATAGAAGAATATGTCAACAAATTCCTCGATTTGTTGAGGTATGTACCCTATATCAAGGCGGAAAAGGCAAAGGTGAAACGCTTCATCAGTGGACTACCTAAGGACTATCGAAACAGAATTGAATTTGATGAGCCAAAGACTCTAGAAGGAACTATTCGAAAGGTAACCTATTGTCATGAATAGTTTGGACATCTAGCAAAACCTCGCAAAGGATGGAAGCAGAAGAATAGTTCAAGATTTCAGAAAGAGGGGATTAAATCCCCAGGATTTAAGAACTATAAAAAGAACCCAAGAATGAGCTTCCCAGCCCAGAGTATGCACCAGCAAAATTTTCCCTCCTTGAGCGGAAATAAAATTTCTGGACCCATATCAGTGAAGACTGATAACCCAAGGAGAGAACCTTTGAAATGTTGGGGTTGCGGGGAAGAACATCTATTGAGAGATTATCCACACCAACAACATAATAGTCGAAGGATTTATAACATCCAAGAAGCTACTACCGTCAATGATGTGGCTAGGAATGAGCCACAAATTCATGCAGCGTTGGATAGTAACCAAGCTGACCACCAAGCTTCAATGGTGGAAATAGAAGGTATGATTTCCAACCATCTAGTGTCTGTTTTGATTGACCCTGGTTCAAATTTGAGTTACATAGCCCCTAAAGTTGTTGATAAGTGTAAACTATAGCCACAAAAACATACCAATCCATGGTTGGTACAGTTAGCCACTGGCACCAGAAGAAGGGTAGCAGAGGTTATACTAGCTTGCCAATTGATGTTGGGTAAATCCCCCACCCAAGCAACCCTTAACATATTACCCCTGGGATTGTATGATCTGTTGATTGGTATGGATTGGCTAGCTTCCCATAAAGCCAGATTGGACTGTTACCATAAAACCTTAGAATGTGTAAGTAAAGAAGGGAAAAAGATAACCCTTCAAGGGATCCGAAAACTCGTCTCGGTGAGACAAATATCAACTCTGCAAATGAGAAAGTATTTCCGAAAGGGATGTCCCCTATATGCAATATAGGTGTTGAAAACAATCGAAGGTGACAAACCAAGCCCTGACGATCACCCTATCCTGAGAGAATAAAGAGATGTATTTCTGGAAGAGGTACCGGGTCTACCTCCGAGAAGGGACATAGACTTCTCAATAGAACTTGCACCAGGAGTGGTTCCAGTGTCTAGGACACCCTACCAGATGAGTACACCCGAGTTAGTTGAACTCAAGTTGCAATTAAAAGAAATGATGGATAAGGGCTATATTCGGCCCTGTGTGTCTCCATGGGGAGCACCAGTCCTGTTTGTGAAAAAGAAGGATGGTACCCTTAGACTGTGTATAGATTATAGGAAACTCAATAAGGTAACCATAAATAACAAGTACCCCTTTCCCAGGATCGATGACCTATTCGATCAATTGGGGGGTGTGTCTATTTTCTCAAAGATTGATTTGAAGTCGGGATACCATCAAGTCTGAATCAAGGGTGAAGACATCCATAAAACTGCCTTCCAAATGAGGTATGGTCACTATGAGTTTGTGGTGGTTCCATTTGGGTTGACCAATGCCCCTACCACTTTTATGTGCNCCAATGCCCCTGCCACTTTTATGTGCTTGATGAACAATGTACTCAGCAAATTCCTAGACAAATTTGTGCTTGTTTTTATTGACGATATATTAATTTACTCCAAGAAAAAAAAAGAGCATGAAGAGCATCTTAGACTTGTGCTGCAAGTGCTAAGAGAACATCAGCTCTATGCCAAATTCAGAAAATGTGAATTCTTCCAGAAGAAAATACATTACTTAGGCCATGTTCTCTCCGAAGAAGGAGTAGCGGTAGACCCTAACAAAATCAGGTCTATCATGGAATGGCCTACCCCAAAGGATGTTTCAGACATCAGATCCTTTATGGGATTAACAGGATACTATAGGATATTTATAAAAGGATTCTCCAAGATTGGTTGTCCAATCACTGCCCTCCAGAAGAAGGGGAAAAAATTCCCGTGGACACAGAAATGTCAAGAAAGATTTCAAACCCTGAAACATCTACTGACCCATGCATCCATGTTGAAGATCGTCGATCCAGAAGCTGACTTCCTCATGTGCACAGATGCCTGTAAGGAAGGGCTCAGAGGGGTCCTTATGCAGGAAGGAAGTGTGTTCTACTATGAATCCCAAAAATTGAACGAGCATGAACTCAACTATGTGACCCATGATCTAGAGCTGGCTGCCATAGTGCATGCCTTGAAAATGTGGAGGCATTACCTCCTGGGAAGAAAAATTGTGCTTATGACAGATCACTGTGGATTGTGATACTTGTTTGATCAACTAAAGCTCAATGCTAGGCAAGCTAGGTGGATGCCCCTCCTTAGCGAGTTTGATTTATAAATCAAACACATTAAAGGAAAGGAAAATAGGGTGGCCGATGCCCTTAGCAGAAGTATGAAAACAATTCACCTGGCAGCGGTGAGCACCTGTGAGACAGATGTCAAGGAAAGAATTAGAAATGCACAAGAAATAGATCCCTTCATCCAGACCGTGACCATGTACCTACAACAAGAACCCACCGAAGTAAAATATGAAGGCTACCATATGACCGAAGGAGGTCTGCTCACTTATAGAAGCAAATTTTATATTCCAGATTGTGACGACTTTAAGAGATTCATACTGGATGAACTACATAAAAGACCCTATTCTAGTCATCCAGGATACCAGAAGATGATCATGGCTACCAGGAAACAATTCTATTGGCCTGGATTGAAGAAAAACGTAGCCAAGTACTTGGCCAAATGAATAGAGTGACAGCAGGTTAAAGAAGAACACCGACACCCAATAGGATTATTACAACCTCTACCAATCCCAGAATGGAAATGGGAAACCATTTCCATGGATTTCATCACCGGATTACCAACATCGACCAAACAGAACAATGCCATTATGGTAGTGGTGGATAAATTGAGAAAGTCTGCTCATTTTATCCCTGTCAAGTCCACTTGCAAAGCAATCGATATCGCCCAGGTATTCATGAAAAAGATATTCAGACTGCATGGTATGATGAAAGAGATCGTATCTGACAGAGACACGAAATTTACTTCCAACTTTTGGAAGTCACTAATGGCTGGCTTAGAAACCAAATTGTTGTTTAGCACTGCCTATCACCCTCAAACCGACGGAAAAACAAAAAGAGTGAACCAAATACTTGAATACATGCTAAGAATGCATGTAATGCATCAACCCAGGAAGTGGAAAGACTACCTGCCAATGGTAGAATTCGCCTACAACAACAGCTACCAAGCATCCTTAAAGATGAGTCCCTTCAAAATCCTCTATGGTAGACCATGTAACACTCCAGTCAGCTGGAGTAATCCTGTAAAAAAAAATTATTTTGGACCTGACATGTTGAAAGAAACGGAAACAGCAGGTGACTCAGATAAAACATAATCTGAAGGTCACTCAGAATCGACAAAAAAGTTATGCCGACCAAAAGAGAACTCCAAGAGAGTTCAAAACGGGATACCATGTATATCTCAGAGTTAGACCTAAGAAGAGTTCTCTGAAAATGGGAGCTTGTGCCAAGTTGGCACCTCGGTATTGTGGACCCTTTGAGGTTCTAGATAGAGTGGGACCTATAGCCTATAGGCTAGCACTTCCTCCCATAGTCAAAGCACATAATGTTTTCCATGTCTCATTATTGAAGAAATATGTACATGATGCTAACCATATAATTGATTGGTCTGTGATTCAGGTGGAACCGGAGGGAGAATTTCTACCAGAACCTCAATGCATACTGGACAGAAAGGAAACCCCTCTCCGGAACCAAACCATTGCACAGGTCAAGGTGCAGTGGAAACATTTTGGCCCAGATGAGGCTACATGGGAAATGGAGGATGCCATGAAACGGGAATATCTGATTTTGTTTACATCTGTACATGCATGTCAAGTTGATAGATAGAACATCAAGGACAATGTTCCTTTAAGGGGGAGGGAATTGTAACACCCTGTTTCTCCCAATTTGTAAAAATAACTATACTGGCCAAGTATTGTGGAAAACTCAAAAATGTGAATGTGTGATGTGAATGGACCTTATGAAAAAGGTCAATGAATGTGAATGATAATATAATATATATATTGCAGGACTGCTGAGAGGGGGGTGTGCTGAAAAAGAGACCACGATGGCTGAAGAAAGGCGGTGGAAGGCACCTATAATGGTGGCATTAACTTCCACCGAGATCAATACCGTATTTGGACTTCACTGGCCTGGAGAACCAAGAGAGGCTCGCTGGCCCGAATTAAATGACTCACCGGGATTGGTAGGTAAAGGGATCCTCATGAATAATGAGGGATGGGGGGTGAACCACCCATCCGTAGAGTCCTCAGACCTAACCACCACGAGGAAAATCGTGCCACACGCAACCTTTCCAAAAGGAGAAAATGTAGGAAGAGTGGGCGATCAGGGAAGACACGAGGGAAGGAAGAAGGAGAAATCTGGAAAAAGATACAGAGTGAGTGATAGCGGAGAAGAAGGAGAGTAACCTTCATTCTCGGTCACTGACAAATAGAGACGCAGTCTCACAGCATCGTGGTCTCAGCTCGGGGGTGGCTAGTGGTAAATCCATTGGGAGTCGTTGAGCCTACGGTTGGGTGGAAATGAGCACCCCTCTCAGCAGTTGCAATCACACCTAGTGTTATTTATGATAAGTGTTTTATATCCTGTATCTTGAAGTTTATATGCTGATATGTATGTTCATAGTCTGTGCAATTTATGAGTGGTTTGAGCATAAGACTTTCTATGTGGTGTTTTGACCAGAAATGGTGGTTGCATGCTTATAATGGAAAGACCACGTATGACTTATGTTTTACGAATTTCTATTTATATGCTTACCGATCTAAGTCAGACTTCAATTCTACTCTCAGGAGATTGTTCCTGTGTTTGTTCTACCTGATGCCTTGGATAGATTTCCTCCCGAAGGCATCCTTTTGAGACCACTCCCTTACCTTCGAGAAGACCTTCCAGTCTGGTCTTCAAAACCTGGTGTAAATTACCTGAGGACCTGAAGAAGGATGTTAGAGGTTAAGTCTCAAAACCTTGTTCGAGGGAGAACGGTCCTTGTAGACCTCAACATTTCGGCGTTTTGACACCCAGAGTATCCAGGTGCAAGTTTTCTTGCACTCGCGAGTCTCGAAACCCCAATCCACGAAATCCTGAAACAGGAGCATGTGGATAAGAATCGATTGACAGACGAGATCCTATCAGAAGATCTACGGTCATTCACGATCGTTAGATTGAAAGAATAAACAAGGGCATTAAATGCCTAAACCCTTTTCTTTTATCTTCATGAGTACCGTAGAAATCGGGACCGTAGATCCCCAAGGTCCTTGGGAGTATCTGGACCATTGGTTTTTCTACGTCTAAGGAGTAGCGGGAGAGTGCACAACGCGAGATAGATCTGAAATGTCAGATCTTAGTTAGAAAACCCGACAGCGATTGGATCTGTCAGAAGATGCATGAGGGTTAAGCCCTCATGAACAGAGGCGAAAGTCCCAAAAGAGAAGTTGATATCGGGGCTTCGGACTTTGGGATTTCGAAAGTCCTGATGACGAGAGATCGGGACACTCCATGGTGAAAATCCTGAAATAGATCTGGATCGTCCGATTTAGGGAGGCCACGTGTCGCAAGATCACCCATTTCGGGGATTCGGACATCGAGAAACAAAAGAGGAAGGTGAGCATTTTGACCTCGCAAATCACAAAATCGTGAAACAATCTGGACCGTCCATCCATGGAGGACACGTGGTAGTAATCCAGGACTTTGGGAGAGTCCCGAAAGGAAGTGTCCATTGGGATTTCACAAATTGGGAATTCGGGAGTCCCAATGACAAGAGGTAGGGCTCTCGTATTCATAAATCCTGAAAGAAATAGGACAGAGGTCTTATAAGGAATGGCCACCTAGATCAGGGCATAACCAGGAGGGATAATGTGACAAAGGCCATTTTGGGAAATCGGATATCGGGAATTTGGGAGTCCCGATGATAAGAGGTCGGGCTCTCGTATTCATAAATCCTGAAGGGAATAATACTACGGTCTTATGAGAGGTGGTCATATGGACCAAGGCATACCCCAGGGGGATAATTGTTGATCGAAGCCTCTTCGGAATTTTGACATTTCGGGGTTTGCAGAGTTGAAAGACTCGACTCGCTTATACCGCTGAGTCAGGAAATGTGAAAAGGCGCCTAGTTGTTTGGCCTGTGATCATGATCAATGATCACGTGGAGGTGGGAAAAAGGGAAGAGCTAGCCTGTGCTAAGCCCCATAGGATTTCGGGGATTCTGTCCCTCGAGAAAAGGAAAAAAAAAATATTATGCTGTAGCAGGTGTGTGACACTATCCTCTTAGTCTCATCCCTTTCCCTACCTAGCGAAGCTTCGTCCCCCATCACTCTTTCTTTGTGGTCGATCTACACGCAATGATGTATAATTTTTATTAATGACATGAATAGTTACATGTAAAAAACAAGATCATGGCCTTTAACACCTAGGTTTTCCGGCCTAATAACACATAAGCTTACCATCTTATAATTTCTTGACTCACCAGCCTACAAAACATATTTACAATTCATAAATACAAYTGGAGCTCTTCCTTGGGGATATTACAATCCCCTCCCCTTATTTTTGCACTATCCTCAGTGCAACTTAATTACATAGTATCAACAAGATTTTCAAAATCTTCAAAAAGATGTGGGTATTCTGCCCGCATAGCATCCTCATGCTCCCATGTCACATCCTCTCGACCGTACCAGGTCCATTAGAACTTACAATCCCTATGGATCGATTCAGGAGTTTCTTTCTCTTCTCGTCCAATATGCACACTGGATGCACCTGCAAGACGCCTTCTTGCTCCATCTGAATCACATTCCAATCAATCACATGATTAGGATCAGGTATACATTTCTTAAGCAATGAAATATGAAGCACATTGTGTACATTCATGGATGCAGGCAATGCAAGAATATATGCAACTAGTCCAATCCTTTCTAGGATTTCAAATGGCCCACAATATCTGGCTTCCAACTTGGAATAGTTTCCCAGCTTCAGGGAACTTCTGTTGGCTTTCACTTTCAAGAAAACATGATCACCTACTTTAAACTCCATGTGGGTTCTTTTCTTATCAGCATAACGTTTCTTCCTGTCCTGGGAAACCTTCAAATTCTGCTTAATCTTTATCATTTTCTCTTCCATTTCCTTGTGAAACTCTGGCCCAACCACTACCCTATCAACGGGGTTATCACAACTTACTGGGGTGTTGCACTTTCTGCCATAAAGTGATTCAAACAAGCTCATCTTCAGTGATGATTGATACCCATTGTTGTAGGCAAATTCTACCAAGTGTAAGTAGTCTTCCCATTTAGATGGTTTGTCCATCACATACATCCTTAGCATATCCTCTATCACTTGGTTCACCCTTTCTGTTTTTCCATCTGAATCAGGATGATAGGTAAATCATAACTTGAATAACCCTTTCTAGAACTTTGAGGTAAATCAAATATTTGACAACCCTTCCTGTATCACTTTTTCAGCTGCGTTTTTGAGATTTCTATGATAGTCACTACCCTTGGGATTTTCTGCACTTTTCTTGGGTTTCCTTCCTCATCCAGGAAAGTGAATGCCTTGTTACGACAGTCTAAGATGGCATGGTGTTGATCCAACCAATCCATCCCAACTAGATAGTCATAGAAACCTAAAGGTAAGATGTTCAAATCTGCCTTGGTATTTAGTCCATCCATGCCCACTGGATAGGATTTAACCACTTCAGTAAATTTTCTTTTGACTCATGTAGCCAACTACAGTAACCAATATTTTCCATGCTTGTTTCTTGGCAAATGAAAACTTTACACCATCTTTGCATCTATATAAATATGACTAGCGCCTAAATCAATTAAAATAGTAAAGGCATGGTTATTGATCATACCTTCAACTTCAATCATGTGTGGTTGAAACTCAACTTGCTTGTTGTCCAGGGCTTCATAGATCCTTGGTATTCTACTTCACATGTCCTCTAATGTTTCTCCTTGCTAAACATTGTGGACAACTCTCATTTTGCTATTTTTGTGTGGACAATCTCTATACTTGTGGTCTCCCTGACAACCCCAACATTGAATGGGCGTCTACCTTGGCCTTTGTCCCCCTACCTCAGCCATTCTCTGCTCTCTAAAAGATGGTTGTCCTTGAGGATTGTTTTTGAAAAAGGGAGGTTTGTTTCCCTTCTTCCTCTTCTCTTTCTTGAACTTCTTCTTGTCATCCCAAGCCTTCCGGGACATGGGCTTTTCTCTTTGCTGCTCATGTAAGAATTTTTCTCTCCTTCTAGTTTATTCCATAGTTTTAGGATCATCATACTAGATCTTGTCACTGATGGAGGGTGGCAATCCACTCAAATACCTTTGAATTTTGATAGTCTCATCTTTGATGAAAGGGACATACTTCAGCAATTCCAAAAACCTTCTCTCATATTCATCAATGGTCATGCTACCCAGCTTGAGTTCAAAGAACTCTTTCATCTTT
>JASDQU011402534.1:50109-83281 GCA_032191745.1 Picea mariana | reverse complement strand
TCTATTCCACCATTTCTCTCTCTCCTAGTTTTTAGTATCAGTCTCACATTGTCCACCCCTCTTTGTCTCTCTATTCCCCCTCTTTGTATACCTATGTATACCCCCTTCCTCTCCTTCTCTCTCTACCTCCCTTCTATGTATCCCTCTCTACTTCCATTCCTCTCACTATCCCTCTCAGTACTCCCCATCTCTTTCTCCCTCTCATGCCTCTCACACTCTGTCTCTACCCCTCCTCTTTTTATTTCTCTCTCCCTCCCCTCCCTCTTTGACTCTACCTCTCCTCGTTTTCTCTCTCTCTCTCCCTTTCACACTCTCACGTACTCTCTCTTCCCCCCTCCTCATCTCTCTATCTCTCCATCTGTTCCATTATATCTCATTTGTCTCTCTTACATATACCCCTCTCTCATACATTTATCTCTCTCTCAACGCGCCTCTCAATTTTTCTCTCTCTCTCTTCATCTCACACTCTCACACACTCTATCTACCTCCTTACTCTCTCTCCCTCCCAAACACACTTTCTACCCCCCCTATATGTCTTCCACTCTCTCCCTACCACACTCTAAAAAACACATTTTCTATCCCCGCTCTATTTATTCCTCTCTCTCCCTTCCACACTTCAACACACTCACTCTCTACCTCCATCCTTTGTCTACCTCTATCTAACTCCCATCTTTGTCTACCTCTCTTTTTCCCAAATTCTCTCTCACACACATTCTATCCCCCATTAAGATATTTATATCTCTCTAGCCCCATTGCCTCTATATCCCCCATTACACTCACAATCAGTCTCACTCTCTCTCCACCCCATTCATGTCCAATATAACTCTCTTTCTTTATCTTTCCCCCCCTTTCACACTCACAGATTCTCTCTCTACCCATTGCTATCACTAGAAGTTAACCTTATACTATTATAAGGATATTCCTAGTACTCATCATAATATGAAAAGTTAAATAAGGTTTATTCTTGGTGGATGATCTAGACTGATCAAGAAAAGGAAAAGGGAAGAAAACAAAATGCAAATAAACAACACACCATTGGGAAATGGAGTCATAACCTCTCTACAGTTTGAAGGAAATCAAGTTGCAAATGAGAAGAAAGTTTATATAATGATGAATAAAAGAGTGAAGAAGATAACAAAAATGAGACCATCCATCAGGTAGGAATACTCTCTGCAAAATGAATGAAATATACTTGAAATAAAATAATGATTAATAAGAATGATGCAACAAATCCTTTACTTCTCATGGATTTATTAATCACGGGAAGCCTTTGATCTTGAAAATCTACCACGTATTCAATCAACATGAAAGATTAGAATGAAAAACAAAGACTATACAATATGATAAACATGTCTAATGAATATTCCATGGAAGGAAAATTTACATCACATCCCCTCGTGCTTACAAATAAGCATATACAGGAAAACATCCCCTCAATCTCTCTTGAACCTCTCTTGAATCATGGACTAAACCCTTTTCTATTGTTAGCATTAAAATATATAGGATGTAATTACAAATCCTTGATTCCTCCCCCAATGTAGTCAAATCCTTTTGTTTTATCAAAAATAGAAATTGTTATATAATTATAGGATTTGATACAACAAACAAAATAATATTTAATTCTAGATCTTATTTTTTAGGATTCTATATTTGACCGACTAAAAATGTTCTAACTGAAGAAAAAATTATGGGATTTGATAGAAAAATATTCAAAATTTATCATCCAACTTAATTTGGGGTCGTTCTTTCCACATTAGAGCTCCACCATGTCGAATTCTAGAAATATGTACAATTTTGTAGTGCACTTTCACTGCAAAACATTCATAGTTGATGTTTTCAAATTTTCTCTCAAATGGTAAACTGGGTCGGACTGATATTTTTTCAGCAAGTAAATAACATTATAATTCATATCCAAAGAAAATTTTATTAAAACCATATCCTTTTTTAGAATATATGTTGAAAATACAATTTCACGGTGTATGAATTTGCTGGAAAACTACTGCTACAGGAAATTTTGCAGTGTATTGTATTTTGTTGCAAAATCTTTTTTCTTGATTTTCTTCCTTTAGAAATTTATTTTACTCATGTAAAATATTTATTATAGTTTTATCCATTGCATTTTATGAAATTATATAGTGCCATACTTTCTCCATATCCAAAAAAACTATCTGACTTGAGAATTTCAAAACCCTTTACTTGACAGTTTCAAAATTTGAGCAGACCAAATATAAGACCTCCCTTGAGCATTTATGAATCGATTGGTTGTTGTTTCTCAAATGATACATATGATGGTAAAAATTAGAAACATAATGCAGGGCTTCAACAAAAAATGGAATTTTGGAAACACAGTTTTGTAGTGCCCATGAATTTTGCAGTGGACATGGTTTTATTGTTTGAAATCTACATATCACATAAGACATGAACAAAAATCTACTCCTCATCATTAATATATGTGGGTTCCATGGTGTTGAATCAACCAACAATTTAAAATTCGGCACTTTTGCAGTGCATTTGATGCAAAACCTCTGTTTCAACACTTGTGCAGCGATGTGACAGAAGTGATGTGATACTGCAAAACATTAGGAATTTTTTAAACGACCTTTGAAATTTGTTGGATACAAGTCATAAACATACCAAATTGATTTAAAGTATTATATAACTTTATATTTTTAACATAACAATACCCCTAGGCTTAATTAAACATGATATAATGACCTTACACTTATCTTATTGAAGGGACTAAAAGACATTGTACATGAAACTAAATTGATGACATGAATTCAACTAAACCCAAACAAAAGTAAAAAAAGAGGTGGAATTGACCCTAGTGCATCTCATGTGCTAACATTTGACTCCTTGTGGGGGTCGATAACTCCCTGTGAGGCTCCAAGAACCCTTGTAGTTTCAATGCCTCATCCTCTGAAAATGTTTATGATTTCTAGCTTTTGAAGCTTCCTCAAATACTTTCTGATAAGATAATGATTCTTCATATGGCAACACATTCACCATAAGGACCAACAATCTGGTCCATTAGGCCTATGAAGTTTTTTGATCTCATTCCAAACCTTTGCATTTGTTTATTATAGAACTCAAAACATTATTCAATGCACACTAAAACCAAAACTGAATACTGAAAATATGCTCAAGATATGATCTTATTCATCACACCTACCTACTCTATTGAACCATAAGTTTCTCAATCAAGTGAAGTAAAAAATCCAGTGTAGACATGCAAGCATTTTTTTTAATGGTTTAACTTCTTGCGTGTCTTTGTTCAGGAATAAAAAGAAAACTGTGCTTAATGGAAATTCATCTAAAAACTTGAAAACAAATTTAATATTGACAAAATATGAAAAATTAGGCATGCTTACTCACTCCATAGATGTTGCAAAAGGATCTTCATAAGGATGCACATTGATTTCATTTTGTATCATCCCTCCCACTACTCTCTTATTTTCATAAAAATGCTCCAATGAAACAAAATTTTGCAAAAATAGCATGTCTGGTTCTGACATTAATTCACGATCACCTTCATTTTGAGAATCACAACTGATCAGAGGATGAAAAGTCTGACTGCTGAAATCATCCATATAACAAGCTACACGGTCATAAAAAGCACGAGAAGTTTGTTGTTGAATTATAGAGTTGTCAATTTCTTCTAGTGAGTCTATATGACTTTGCATGAACTCAAATCCCTTTGCTTCACTACTGACCTTAAAATTCTCTTTCAACAACTTAAATGAAGACAAGAATAAATGAAAAGAATTTCCTTAAATATACTCACTACTTTGTGCATTTTCAATGTTGTAATTGTGACTTGGAGGATGATTGTTTTCATTCGTTTGATGAAGATGAACATCTCGTGGTAAAAAAAATTAGCTGGATTCTCGAGAAAATCAACATCATAATCATCATATCTAGGCAAATAAAAAACTCCTGAAAATTATGAGTAATAAAATTTGGGACAACTTGTTTTTCAAAACACTGATCTATATTCTCTACGAAAACATCATCATTGAAAATTTCAAGATAACTCATAGAATAACCAATCTCGTTCTCATACACTTGATTCTCTTTGTTTTCTTTTGAAACATCATCTTGAGTCTGATCTTAAAGCTTTCCACATGCTTGAAGATTATGTTTTATCTCCTAACGATCATTGAAAATATGTTGAAAGGTCATATAGTTTCTCTCCATGAGATAAATAACTAGATTAGGGTGTTGTTATATTGTATAGCACCATGGAAACAACTTCAGAAGGTCGAATCTCCAAAGCCATACTACAATAAAAACTACGAATACTTGTATTGAATGTAGAAAAACTTCATTCTCCTCTCTTCTCAAAGCATTAAAATGAGTTAAATATTGATCAAAGGATTTGTTTCCACCCTAATATCTCAAGAATGTAGGATGAAAATCATCACATCAAACAACTGAACAAACTTCTCACTTTTGTTTGTAAATATCATTGGATTTGTTTAAGTTTTTGACTTTTAGGTGGAATTAGAATAGGGCAATATTATTATTGGTAAATTGACATTTTTATATTATTTCAATAGTATTTACGAATGCAAAAATTGTTTGGGCACCTTTATAAACCAAAAAAAACAACAAATATGTATTCTAAACCATTGGAATCTCATCCCAACCATTTTTCAAAATTTCCCACCTCTTTTGGAAGGCAAAAAGTAAAAATAAAAAAGTAGAATGTTTAGACAAGGCTAGTGGGTGTTGATGTTTGGACAACATCGGGGAGACATTCTATCAAATTAATAATTATAATATGATAATCAATTACCAAACAATATTATTAATGTAATAGTATGTTTATATAAGGTATAAATATATATCATAAATAAATGAGTGTTCCATATATATTAATTATCCAAGGGATGCATCCTTTCATGGATGATCACCATATTTATTTATTTATGAGAGTAGAGTAAAGTGTTGGGAGTCTTAAATTTATGAGGTCCTTACAATCTCTATGTATAACATATTTAGTGCTATATAAATTAATGAAATAATTCCATAAATTAATGAAATAATTCCATAAATTATGGTGGGCAGTAATTTATAGTAAAAATGTCTAATTACCTAAATATGAGGAATGTCAAATTAATATTTGGGTATTTACTCAAGGAATTCTCCAAATATTTATAAGACACAAAATATAATTTAATTTTCAAATTGGATGAATTCAATATTACTATAAAAACAGACTTGAAAAAACAACAATAGACACATATTTTTTCTCTGTCACACTTGCAAGTTATTAAGGAAGTGACATAAGTTTCTAAGTAGTTGAAGTTTCTAAGTAAATTCTAGAGTCTACTAAAGTAATATCATATATTATTGGAAGTAGTTACCACTTGGGGAAAATTGTGTTTGTCTAATTTAACACTAGAAAATCAACATGGTTAGTCATATGACATTGAGTATATGATGGATATGTGTTGGTCATAGTAGAATACATATGATTTGAATGTTCATTGCATATAGTTGTGCACACAATAAATTTATCTCCTATAGGAGATGTGTTTTGTTGTTATTGTTATTTGTTTTGGGTAGGTGGCACATGATAGCTCTAAGAATGAGCCAATATGATGGTCGCTGGAAGAAAAATGAAGCAAGACTACCCAGACCTAGAATTGTGCACATCCATGTAATGAAGAATAAGAGGAGGTCATCACATGCAGAGGGAGCATATGACTCTAAAGACTATCTAGCCTCAGATGGAGCCAAGCTTCAGAGGGAGCATAAAGAATCTGACTCGATAGGGAGTGCAATGGATCAAAAAAAATACTTGTAGATGTTGTTTCAATATGGGATCACTATGATCTCATGGTTGAGCAGGGAGAAATCATGTGTAGCACCCAATACGACTGAGGTTGAATATGTGGCAGCATGTGCAGTATGTAGAGAAGAAGTGTGGCTTGAGAAGTTGATGTCTAGGTTATTTAGTCTCAAACTAGAGGCGACCTGCATTTGGTATGATAACCAGAGTTGCATGAAGTTGTCATAGAATATGATGTTCCATGAGAATTCAAAGCATATCGAGATCAAATATCCCTATATCATAGATATGGTGGATATGGGAGTAGTGAGGCTCAAGTGAATGACTACCGAGGAGCAGGTTGTGGATGTGTTGACCAAGGCGGTGTTGAGGATGAAGTTTGCGTACTTCAGGGACAAGTTTGGTGTGGCCCCTATTAGGGAGTGTTCTCATCCAACATGAAAAAGGGCTTTCACTAAGAGAGGTGGAACTAATCCAACCTGAAAAAGGGCTCACATTCATTGTTCTCATCTAGCATAAAAAAGGGTTGGCACTAAGATAGGTGCAACCCATCCAACATGAAAAAGGGTTGGCATTGAGATAGGTGGAACTCATCCAACATGAAAAAGGGTTGGCACCGAGACACGTGGAACTAATCTGGCATGAAAGGGTTGGAACTAAGACGTGTAGAACTCATCCAACATGATAAAGGGCTAGCAGTGAGTGTTCTCCAACATGAAAAAGGGCTAGCACTGAGATAGGTGGATTTCATCCATGATGACAAAGGCCTCACACTTAGACCAAAGGTACATATGATGAGGTACATATGTATTGTGAAGCAATGAATGTCATGATGGAATGTTGAAGCTATTTGAGAGCTACCCATCGGTAATCTTTAGTGGTATTCTTGACATAAAGTAGAATATATACCTCACCGAGAGGGAGTGTTGAAGTTAGAAGCATCAGGAAAACATTCTTTCAAGGGGTCATACTGATTTGACTCAGGAAATGAATGAGCCACGCACATTATGGACTAGAGGTATTTAAGGTGCAAAATGTCTCCCTCATTGAGAGGAAATGTTAATGTTTGGACAACATGTAGAAGACATTCTCCCATATTAAAAAATAATAATATGTTTATTAATTATTAAACAATATCATTAATATATTTATATATTTATATAAAGTATAAATATATATCATAAATAATTATTTATGATGAGTATTTCATATATATTAATTATCTAATATCACTTCATGAATGGTTACCATATATATATATATATAGCACTCATCATTGTAATAATACATACACATTCAGTATCATCTCTTATAAAAAAAAAATCAATAGTGGAAACAAAATTCAACTCTACTACCAAATATGCACTTCACTCTATATATGTAGGGCACAACATATTCAACAACACTCGAATGGACCAACCACTAATTCATTTTCATTATAACAAAGGCCAAAATATAATAATCCAAAAGAACGTTGTCGGTTTTGCAGAGACATTTGCATTTTAATTATAACAAAGACCAAAATATAATACTCCAAAAGACCCAGGATCCTTTTGCAAGAGACATGTGCATATCCCGATCTTGCACTCCCTTTGGCAGAGCCGAAAGCTAAACGACTAGATTGGAGATATGTATAAATGCTTTCCCTTTACATCAAATAGCACGAAAATGAAAACGTTGTCTGCCTAAAGTTAATAAAAGCCAAAAGGAAGGAGCCACCAGGTATTTATTTGGTAAGCCTAGTGGCAGACAAAAGCACTGGATGCAGAAGGGCGGTGACATGCACATGCCTTTTTCTGCAAAATTTAACAGAAGGATCTAAAAGAGTCAAATGAGTCAGCGGAGAAGGCGAGCAGGCGGAACTGCGTGTGATGATATCTAGCATTCAAGGTGATTACGGACTATCTAACTTGTGGAGCTACCTGCGCGAGCACGGCACAGCACAGCCGATAGCCCATGTGTATGTTATCAGAGCACGGCACAGCCGATTCCCACCTTATATAAACTTTCTATCAACCCAAACATACCCATTTCCTTCACTATACTACTGAAATCATACGAACTCTGCATACAGCATCGTGATAAATACGAATGGGGATCGCACGTTCTTATGCGGCGACCTTGTAATAATACCCGATCACATCTGGTGCCTGCCAATAAAACAATAACCATAGCTAGAGAGTGAAAGCCTCATGTGGATGAGGAGATTAGGTTAGATTTTCAGACTGCCTGCAGGACCTCGCCAGCGTCTCACATTTCCATGTCATTTAATTGTGTTGCCGAAACTGCCACTAGCCCTCCACTCCTGTCTCCAAGGGATAAATATCTTTTACTTGGTAAACAAAAGCTAGAATGCTCGTATATGAAGAAATCGTTGATGAACATGATCTTTGTGAAAAGAAAAGTGTACAGTTTGTGCATGAAGTAAGGTATGAAAATAGTTGATCATTTAAATAATTTTAATACTCTTTTAGTCCACTTGACTAGCATGGGAGTGAAATTAGAATTTGAAGACAAGGCGATTAGATTATTGTGTTATTTTCTGAGTCATGGGATTACTTTGTTACCTCCATTAGTTCCATTTCAACATAAAGTATTGAGTTTGATGTTATTGTTGGAGCTTTAATGTCTGCATAAACAAGAAAGAAATTGAATTTACAAACCTCTATATCTAAGGCGATGGTGGTCAGAGGAAGACCTAAAGAAAGAGGACATGTTCATAGGAATTTCTCTCGGCCAAAGTCAAAGGGCAATGAGAGAAAGCTTAAGTGTAGGTTTTGTGGCAAATCTGGACACCTGAAGAAGGATTGTTGGAAGTGATAAGAAGCCTCCAAAGAAGACCCTTCAAATGAGAGAAAGAAAGAAAACACAACTAAAACATGTTCAACAACAAGTTCAGGTATGGTTAATGAAGTTTTAACAATTTGTATTGTTTCGCATTTTGATCAATAAAGGTTATTAGATTCTGGTGCTTCAAATCACATGTGTATTCATAGACATTGGTTTATTACTTACCAATCTATGGATGATGGAATTCTTTACATGGGAAATGATATATCATGTAAATTTGTGGGAATCAGTAGCATTCAAATTAAGATGTTTGATTGATCTGTTAAGATACTAACTGATTTGAGACATGTACCTGAGCTTAGGAAGAACCTAATCTCTTTGGGAGTCTTATATAATGGAGGATATAAAAGTATTATTCAAGGTGGAGTTATGAAGGTCTACAAAGGAATCCTAGTGATTATGAAAGCAAAATAAGGTTGGAAACATGTTTCTGTTAGCAGGAAGAACCGAGTCAGATCATGTGACAGTTTTGTCTAAGAATGACAATGATTATGTTCGACTGTGGCATCAACGATTGGGCTATATGAGCAAAACAAGATTGAAGGTATTATCTGATCTCAAGTTACTTCCTAGTCTAAAGTATTTAAATTTAGATTTTTGCAAGCATTGTATTTTTGGAAAACAAAATAGGAAGAAATTTAAAACCATAAGACACACCAATGAGGGAATCTTTGATTATATCCATTCTTATGTTTAGGGACCATACCCTACTATTTCGTATGGAGGATAATCATACTTTGTTACTTTTATAGATGATTTGTCTAGGAAGGTGTGGATCTATGTGTTGAAAAGAAAGGCTGATGTATTTAGTGTTTTCAAGCAGTTTAGAGATTTAGTGGAAAAGAGAAATGGTAGGTACATTAAATGTTTAAGAATTGATAATGGTGGTGAATTTACGTAAATGCAATTTGAGAACCATTGCAAGGAGCTTGGGATTGACAGGCATAAAACTACTGCCTATACTCCTCAACAAAAAAGAGTTGTTCAATGCATGAACATGAATCTTCTAGAGAGAGAAAGGAGTATTCTTAGTAACGCCAACCTGCAGTAGGAACTGTGGGCAGAAGCAGTATCTACAACTTTTTATCTGGTGAATCGATCACCATCAACAACAATAGAGTGCAATATTCCTGAAGAGGTACATATAGGTCACCCTTGTAATTATTCTAATCATAAAGTTTTTGGTTGTGAAGCCTATTCTCTAATTATGAAACATCAGTGTTCTAAATTAGATCCAAAATAAAAAAGTATTATATTTGTTAGATATGGTGATGGTATTAAGGGGTACAGGTTGTGGGATCCTATTTCCCACAAGATCACCATTAACATAAATGTAATATTTAATTAATCATCTCTCATCAAATAAGATGTAGATGTTCAAATGAAACATGTAGAAGTACCTAGGTATCGACAGATTCAATTTGAAACTCGTTCAACTACAGATGAGAGTGAAGAAAAACAAGTTTCTGAATATGTTCATGAAGAGGGTCTTGCAGAGGAAAACATGGATGATGATGACAATCAACACACTGTGGATGAGCCACAAACTTCCCTAAGGAGGTCTACATGGGTCAAAGTTCCTCCAAGAAGGTATGATAATTTTGTTTCATCAGTTTCTTTAAGTACTAATGATGATGAACCTTCATGCTATCAGGAAGTTTTGGAGGGTTATAACAGTGAAAAATGGAAAGAAGAAATGAATGATAAAATGAATGTTTTAGAAAGGAATGCTACATGGGACGTGCTAGAACTTCCAAGAGACTAGAAAACTATAGGTTGCAAGTGGTTCTACAAGCTGAAGAAGGATGTTGATGATAAGGTAGAAAGGTAAAAATCAAGGTTGGATGAAAAAGAATATTATTAGAAACAAGGTATTGACTTTCATGAGATTTTTTGACCAATTGTTAAGATCGTTTCAATTTGAATTGTGTTAGCATTAGTTGCATTACTTGATTTGGAGTTGCAGTAGCTAGATGTTAAGGATGTTTTCTTACATGGAGATTTGGATGAGGATATTTACATGGAAGAAATTGATGGGTTCATTTAGAATCGCAACAAGAAATTTGTTTGCAGGCTCAAGAAATCCTTGTATGGTCTGATCCAATCGCCCAGAAGATGGTACAAGAAATTTGAGTCTTTCATGATGAGTCAGAATTATGCAAGGAGTGAGTATGATCATTGTGTTTACTTTAAGAAATTGAATAATGAAATATTCATTATCTTAGTATTGTATGTTGATGATATGCTTTTAGCAAGCAAAAACATAATTGAGATCAATAGGTTAAAGGCTCAAATGGATAGGACGTTTGATATGAAAGATCTCGTAGCAAAAAATAATATTTTGGGCATGGATATATTAAGAGATAGGAGGAATAGTAAGCTTTGGTTGTCACAACAGAAGTATGTCAAGAAAATAATTTTGAGTTTTGGAATGAACAATGTGAAACCAATTTTAGTCCCTTTCGCTTCCCATTTTAATCTTTCTTCAAGTTTATGTCCTAGTACAAATAAAGAAAAGGAATATATGTCTAGAATACCATATACAAATGTAGTGGGAAGTTTAATGTATGCGATGGTTAGTACAAGATCAGACATTTCACATGCAGTTGGGGTTGTCAGCAGATATATGGAAAATCTAGGTAAAGGGCACTGGGCAGCAGTGAAATGGGTGCTTCGGTATTTAAGGGGCACTAGTGATTACTGTATCACCTATAACAATGGTTGTGAGTTATTATGTGGATATGTTGATTCTGATTTTGTAGGTGATTTGGACAAGAGGATGTTGATGATAAGGTAGAAAGGTACAAATCAAGGTTGAATGCAAAAGGATATTATCAGAAACAAGGTATTGAATTTCATGAGATTTATTCACCAATTGTTAAGATCATTTCAATTCGAATTGTGTTAGCATTAGTTGCATTACTTGATTTGGATTTGCAGTAGCTAGATGTTAAGACTGCTTTCTTACATGGATATTTGGATGAGGATATTTACATGGAACAAATTAAAGGGTTCATTTAGAATCGCAACAAGAAATTTGTTTGCATGCTCAAGAAATCATTGTATGGTCTGACCCAGTCGCCCAGAAGATGGTCCAATAAATTTCAGTCTTTCATGATGAGCTAGAATTATACAAGGAGTGAGTATGATCATTGTGTTTACTTTAAGAAATTGAATAATGAAATATTCATTATCTTAGTATTACATGTTGATGATGTTCTTTTAGCAAGCAAAAACATAATTGAGATCAACAGGTTAAAGGCTCAAATGGATAGGACGTTTGATATGAAGGATCTAGTAGAAAAAAAGAATATTTTGGGCATGGATATATTAAGAGACAGGAAGAATAGTAAGCTTTGGTTGTCACAACAGAAGTATGTTGAGAAAATAATTTTGAGTTTTGGAATGAACATTCTGAAACCAATTTTAGTCCCTTTTGCTTCCCATTTTAATCTTTCTTCAAGTTTATGTCCTAGTACAAATAAAGAAAAGGAATATATGTCTAGAATACGATATACTAATGAAGTAGGAAGTTTAATGTATGCGATGGTTAGTACAACATCAGACATTTCACATGTAGTTGGGGTTGTCAGCAGATATATGTAAAATACAGGTAAAGAGCATTGGACAACAGTGAAATGGGTGCTTCGGTATTTAAGGGGCACTAGTGATTACTGTATCACCTATAACAATGGTTGTGAGTTATTCTGTGGATATGTTGATTTTAATTTTGTACGTGATTTGGACAAGAGGAGGTCAACTTTAGGATATGTCTTTACTCTTGCAGGTGGAGCTATTAGTTGGATGTCAAAGCTAGAGAACATTGGTTCTTTATTCACTACAAAAGAATAATACATAGCCGCTTCACATGCTTGCAAAGCAGTGGTTTGGTTAAAGGGTTTGTTTGGTGAACTTGGAAGGATGCAGGAAAAAGTAAAGCTACTTTGTGACTGTTAAAGTGCTATTCACTTGACCAAGAATCCATCCTACCACAGTAAAACTAAACATATTCCTATTAAGTACCATTTCGTAAGATAGTTGATCGATGAAGGTGGAGTTTCTCTTGAATTTTTTCTTACAAAATAGAACTACACAGACACGTTCGCAAAACTAGTACTTTTAAAGAAGCTATGATGGTGCTTGGCTTCTCTTGTCTTGCATAAAATGTTCTACAGTAAAATAATGAGCAAGGAATCAGATAAATTTGTTGTCAAGGTGGATATTGTTGAAACGATTAAGAACAAAACCCCTGGATTCAAGGAACAATCATCTACCTCAACTCCTCTTCCTAGGGATTCGGTTTTCTATTTGTCAATTCCGTTGGACCATGCATAGGAGAGCATTTACTGCTCAATTAGTAAGTTGTTTTAGCTATCACTATAAACTTGGGCGAATTATTAATTCTATGTATGTGAGAAGAGGGGAGTGAGTTATAAAGCTATTAAATCTCCATTAATGAATAGAGAGAAGCATCGATACCTTTACTTGGTGGATGTAGCCCGAAGTTGGGTGAACCATGTAAATTCTTGTGTTTCTTTTATCGTTTTTCCATTTGATATGAGGTGTTTTGTATTGTTTCTTGGGTAATTAGTTAAGATTTGTGGATGATTGGGTTAACACTACTCTCATTGGTATAATCATCAATAGTCTTCTTTATGATGATGATATAGCTCTTATGGCAAGGATTCCCCATGAGCCTGAAAACCAACTAACAATCCTCAATGATTTTTGCTCCAATATGGAAATGATTGTTAATACTGATAAGACTAAGGTCATGATTATTAAATCCAATAAAATCATTGATGATACTTTCATATATGAAAACAATGATTTGGAGGAAGTGACGTCATATAGATATCTTGTAGTTGATATTCACCACAAGCTCAACTGAAATTATAGCATTGAGGAAAGGATAATTGGGGGATGGGAAGTTGATTATGGGATTTAAAACAATTGTAATTAAGCCGATATTTGGATTTGGGATAAGAAGAAACTCATGTTTATTACTTATGGATGTGCAGTCTGGGGCTATACAAAAGATAGAACAAATACAAATGAATTTTATAACCTATAATATCAAAATTAAAGTAAATACGCCCTATCCCACTCTCCTCTTAGAAACAAGCCTCTCCCCCATTGAGAGAATGACTACGACTAGATACCTAATGTATAAGAACAAGTTAAACAACATGGAAGACAAGAGGGTTCCTAAAATTTCTTCAAAATCGAGTTGTAACCACCACTGACTCAAGAGAGGATGGCATAAAGATGCATGGTCTTGGATACACTATTGGGGAATCATGGAAGACACCATTTTGCAGAATAAAGATACTATTAAAAATATCATCAAATCAAAATTTAAGGAGAAAATGTGGTGTGATAAAGAGTTAGAGAAAAAAAGAAAGTTAAGGTATTATAAGGATCTAATCAACCCTAATCTAGAAGATCAAAATTATCTATTTGTTTTGACGAATCTAAAGCAAAAAAATAAGCATACTAGGCATTGGTCAATTCCTAAAACGCCATGGGATGAAAGAGTCTCTCACCTTTGTGACACTGGGAAGGTGGAAGATGAAAAACACTTTCTCTTAGATTGTCCACCAAATTAGATCTCATTTTCAAAATATTTTTGACACTACCAACCTTCATAACCTCTTAACTCAACAAAACTATGGTGATCTTGGAAAGATTCTCCTAATGTATTTGGAGCACAGAAATAAAATTCTAAAGAATCACAAGTAATCACTTACCCTCTTAAGGTCCGATAGACCAATTTGATCTTATTGGAGGTTAATCATCATCATCCTCATCCTCATAATCGAAACCAATCCACATCTTTGTATGTCAAATGGAGAGAAAAATGCATTGTCAATGTGAAAGCTCATTGTGAAAAACTGTTACTGATAGATGCAACCAAAGTCTTCATCATAATTCGACTTCTCAATTAATAGCAGTTGAATAATTTAAAACATCTGCATTAATACTATTATATCTGGTTGTTCTATGTACATTCCTGGAAATACAGGACAACAAGGAAATGGTTAGCCATAATTTTTTGGAATTTAATTTTACAACCTTCTTTGGCTTTCATGAACATGTTACTCTAAGTCCTGAAATGACTTGAAAGTGCCATATTACATATAATAATGAAAAAGTCATATATGTTGATATTGTTATTATTTATTCTTTGTAATCCAGTACGGTTTCAATCATAGCGTGATTTTCTTTTAATGTTCAATTATACATATTAAGAAATTATAAATAAATTATTACTGTATTTTAAATTATGATAAGAATTTTAATTCATTTTAATCTAAAATTTAAAATAATTTAGAAGTGTTCTAACACGAGTTGTATTATTTGGTATAAGCTTGATCATTCTTAACTTGAGCAACTAACCCATATAAAAAATTTATATGCAAAGCAACAAAATCCATCATCCACAACAAAATCCCATAAACCCTTTTACCAATGACAAGGTAGCCCATCTATACGTGGAGATTTACCATCATGCATAGAATACAACGTAGAAAAACCTCTTTTTTGTTTCTCTATCTAACCTATCCTTATCACTAAAAGAAATTTTATGGGGAACACATCGAAACAAACATCTCTTATAGCCACCAATCAATCCATTGAAAAATAAATTGGAAAATTTATTATGAAAATGGAAATTAAATATACCTATAAACTTAGTAAGATCCTCAGCCAGAAAGCTATCATCATGGCATATCCCAAGACTTATTTCCATCACATCCTTCCACTTGAGAAAGTAAAACAAAAAACTTGGAACGCTTGTCCCCTTCCTGAATCCACTAAAGATGGGAGTGAACCTAACCACACCTAGCCAAATAACTATCATGTTGTCGAACCACAATCTCGAGTTTAGGGACCTCATCCTAAACGGTCACATTGTGGAGATCCTCAAGACGCTAATGTTCCAACATCAAATACGTGTTCGACATTCTAGCTTGCATGTTACAAAACCTCAAATGAGCATAATAGTATGACATACTACAATCTCGTAGAAAATAATCCACCCGTTGTCCCAAACTGCACAAGGGGAATGGTTCCATGCTCTCTAAAGGAGGGTTTGGATGTCCTTTGGATGTCTAAACAAGGAAGAAGGCGGAATATTAAGATATTTTACGAAGGGAGCTATACTTTGGAGCAGCAAATGATCTGAACTTGTCAGATTGAAAAGTACATGAACATGATGAAGCCATCTAGTAAACCAGTCCGCAATAAGAGATGAATCCATCCAATCCCAAAGCTTACGTAAGCCACACATTCTTAATGTGTGGCTTATGTAAGCTTTGGGATAATGTTGGGCTTATGTAAGCTTTGGGATAATGTTGGGAGCACTATCTATATAAAACTGACCACACATTCTTGAATCAAAAGGGTGACGCATACAGGTTGATCAAATCGGCCCAAACTAGACTTAAATATAAAACTTTGCAAATAGGAATAGACATCAATCATATCACCTCAAATCTCTTTACAATTCTTTGAAGTTGAGAAATTTCCAATCCAACAACCGTGCATTCTATTACGAATCTCAAATTCAGTGGATTTAACTTCCCAAAGAAAGACAAAATCTAGTCAAACACACCCAGGCACAAAATGTTTTTTTGACTAGATAGTTTCATCCCGCAAACATTCCAATATACGAAGGAGAGATTCATTTCAAGGAAATATGAGAGGATAAACTATTGAACCTGTTTTCCATCTCAAATCCATCCAGTCTGATAAATAAGCAAGTGCATCCTTGTGAGATTTTGTCCATGATTGGGGGATAAAGTCACTAGCATGATGGTCCACCTAAACATGAGAGGATACAATTTTTAGATGGGTCATTTCGACTTATTACGTATACACACTATCGATATAGGATATTTTTTAAGGACATAAATACTATATCTAAGTATTTTAAGTGATTATTTTGATTTGAAAAAATCATACATATAGATATGAAGGAAAATAATCAATAAAAAAATATAAATGAAAATTTGTAAAATTAAAAAATATTATCAATTTAATTATATTTTATTTTAAAAAATAAGAAAGATTTTAAACCAAAAATTGGTAATTAGAAAAAAAAAAAAAAATTACTGAAAATTGAATCCTAAAAAGATACTCTAATCCATGTCAGTGATATTAGAATAAAATACTCCATGTATTATCAATAAAGGTTTTAAGGCGCCCTAGGAAAATCAGCCACTAAGGTAGATGTACTACCTTGAAACTACTCTTTAGGGCCTCTTTTGATTGGACCAATGGAACCAAAACTAGCAACACCTAAGAAAACACCGATGAAACTAGATCTTGACTTTATAGATTTCAAACTTAATTTCTCACACCTAAAAAAACCTAAATATTTCCTAAAAAAAACTTGACAATTCCTCGCACTAGCACTAGTGACAATGAATCTAGATGCGCCAACACAGACACCATCAATTGAGGAACTCTCCATGTTAATACATTTCCCACAATAAGACAAGAATCCAAGGAAATAGAGGTCCAAACAATTCCTGGACCATCAAAAGGAGGAGTGAATAAACCAATACCCTCCGGTGCCCCTTCATCGAGGAATGGAGTTTAAATATGGCAATCTCTAGTTAGGTCATCTTCAACTCGACATGGAAAGCATGCATTCACGAAGATAATGTAAAGTTTTCGTAACTTGTATTATATTTGTTCTCTCCATGTTAATACATTTCCCACAATAAGACAAGAATCCAAGGAAATAGAGGTCCAAACAATTCCTGGACCATCAAAAGAAGGAGTGAATAAACCAATACCCTCCGGTGCCCCTTCATCGAGGAATGGAGTTTAAATATGGCAATCTCTAGTTAGGTCATCTTCAACTCGGCATGCAAAGCATGCATTCACGAAGATAATGTAAAGTTTTCGTAACTTGTATTATATTTGTTTTATTGGCTATTATAATCACAATTCTGAAATGTCATGGCCACTTTGCATTAATTCTCTCTGGTTCGACTAAAATATGAGCACTCTATACAAATATATTTGATATGAAAAACATGTGGTAGCTAATGGAAAAATCCTATCATAGATGATTTTAAATCAGCTACAAATTCATTTCTCGAAATACATTACAGACTTTTCCTTTTAAATCAAGTGTTTTTCTTACAGAAACCCATATCTAGAGATAGCTTATTAAAAGTCTACACAAAGTTTAAAAAATTGAGTTCAATGTTAAATCTCTTTTTCTCTTGAATAATATTTAAAGAAAAAAAAAAAAAAAACATTTTCCTTTTTTTCCATGAGAGAGTTTTAATACTACTTATAATTTAATTTTGCCATGAGAGAGTTTTAATACTACTTATAATTTAATCAATAGATTTGAAAATATATAATAAAAGATTAGAAATATAACAAGTATTTCACACCATAAACAAGAAAAGTGTGAACACCATAATGTTGAAAATATCCTTAATGTAGGGGTAACACCATCAATTATTATGTGACATCTTCAAATATTAAAAAATATTATTTTTTTGTTATTTCTTTGAAAATAAATTTTTATTGATGGAAATTCGTATTTGAAATTGTAAACGCATGTAATTATTATTTTTGTGACTCTTGAGAAAGAATATGACTTGCCAACTATCATCTTTTGGTAGAAAAATGTATGAGATATATATTTTAATAAATCAAATGATGAAAACAAATGGAACAACCAGGCTAAACGTAGTTAACTATGACTCCATGAGTGGGGAACATTTTTGAGTTAACTCATAGCTGATTCTTACAAGTATCAGGGATTTGGAAATATGTGAATTTACCAAGGAGGGAAATGGATGGAAAATTATTAGGCAATGAGAAATGAGATATAAACAACATATGTGGGAGGCATGACCCTCCTTAGTATGTTGTGGAGATGACTATTTGTTGTGTGAGCACAAGTGGTGTTAGGCAAATGAATTTCTTAATTGTATAGAAAGACAGTGGTTGAGGAGTGAAGCTCAATTTTCCCTTATGGAGTCATGGACTAAGGGGTCATCAGAACAAGTAATATTGGTTATTCTGTATTTACGACTGGGTAGAACTTGGTTGTTCCATTTGTTTTCCAACATAAATGTTACATATATTTATTTTCATTAGATCTTTTTTCATTTTTGTGGATATTGAATTGATTATAGCTACAGTGTTTGAACTATATAGATGTATCTTATTGTTTCTATTGGGATTGATGATTTGCATGTACCTATAAAAACTATATTTATGCTACAGAATTGAATTTGTATAGTTGTATGTATGTTGCAGAAACTAAATAGTCATTTTATAACTCATAGAACATGGAATTATATAATCTAGCTATAAATCATGAAAAGAAAACTTGAATAATTATGTATAATTATACCCAGTTTTAAATTATGAAATGTACACGATAAAATAATATGTTTTTTTTCTAAATATCCTACAGCCATAGGGTATTAGAATATTTTTTTTATGAACGTTAAGAAAAGAGAGTACCTTACTAATTTCATAGAATGAGAGTGAATAGCTTGCTAATTTCATAGAATGAAAGTGAATAGTGTTTTTCTGTCATAATATAAATAAGAATACATAAAGGAGATACCGAGGAAAAACTATGGTAAATAAGAAGAGTTACAACATTAAACAAAAAACTTAATGGTTCAAGAAATAGAATAAACAAGTACATTGTTTATGGGTTAAGAAATGTAGGACATGTGTCCCTGGAAAAAGGAAACATTAAACAAAAAACTTAATGGTTCAAGAAATAGAATAAACAAGTACATTGTTTATGGGTTAAGAAATGTAGGACATGTGTCCCTGGAAAAAGGAACCTGAGTACCTTTTGCAAAGGGGAATTTTAATTGAAAATGAGGTAGCAGTGCAATCCTTCTTCGTAACTGTGAGATAAAGTCATAGTTCTATATCATAGAAAATCCCTACTTTAAAATTTGCGTAAGCATAAATGAGAATTGAACGAGAATTAAAAATAAAAAAATGGCCCTGAAACCAGTTATCTCTTGTGGGTCTCAATCGATAAACTCCATCAAAGATTGTCCCACAGTGAACTACCCTATATCTTTATGGATTCAACTAATTTCTTTGCGTGGTTAAATTTCTTGGTCATGGCAATCAAACCTATGTAGAATATGTCGAAGTGTGGAGGGAGAGGGAGACCTGGAAAAGCTAATGGGTTCCCTCCCACATTCATGAGAGACCGATTATTAGTTTTAAAATCCACTTACATTCAAAACAATAACTTATTCTTGAAAAGACTTGACTAAAAAAAGACACAGCATACAACAAAAATGATATGTATAGGAAGATCCATTTTGCATTTCCACAAGAAGTGTGTTATTATATGGGTAATTCATAATAAAAAATGATGAGATCGTTTCAACGAAAATTTGTCGTCAACTTCTAGTCGTCACCACTTATAAATTGCACAGGCTGAGAAATAGATACAACGATGGAATACTATCAAAGTATTTGACTCCTAAGCATACCAATAGTCTTTACAAAACAAAACTAGATTTCTAGCATCCAAATCCCTAAATCTAATAAAGGAAAAATAATGACACTATGTGTTGTATATTATTATCCTTAGGAGTTAATAAAATAATATGTGTGGTGATTAAAGTAACAACCAGGAGTCAAAAACTTATTTATTTAAAGGACACAGGGAAAACTTAAATAAGACATTCTAAGAACAAGAGTGTCGATAGTAAAATGCAACAAGAAGTTAGGCCACTAACACTAGAGTGCTTTATAGAGATACACGAGTTGACGTCGGATATGTTTTTAAAGACTCGAGTTAAACTACCCAATATATATAGTTCTGCCACCAATAATCGTAAGGGATAAATATTGGTTACCGGAATTTGGTAATAGTTCCTTACAAATAAAAAAAAGTGAAATATTAAAATATTTAAAAACATCATTACCCTTATGAAAGACACAAGATGACAATGGTGACTGCCCATAAAGCAGTTACAAACTCATCTACATTGCATCTTGTTACAATACTGAAATGAGTCTTTCTGGTAATGTCATATTCCTTACCTGTAAGGATTATTCCGAACGCGGAGATGCATAAAAATGGCCAACAGCAGGGTTCTTACAAAGCTTCCCACCATTTTTTTTTACCATAGACTTTTCCCGTGACATAATAACGACATACAAATCGATCTGGAAAACAAATGACAAATTGAGTAGGGAGAGTTTACTACAGAGACTTCTCGTTCCATCAATGACAGGCCTCAAGCCCCTCAACCAATTCTGTACACAAAGTATTAAACTCTAAGACATGTAAAACTCGCGGTACAGGGCCATCGTATTGGTTAGTGGATGGATGTAACAAACCCGCATGCACTGAAGTTTAATGAAAACTCTAGCATGTCCCCATCGCTCGAAAGTCGACGACCAATTGTCAAGGAATGAAGTTAATGAATAAATTAAAGTCTCACCAAAAAATCTAGGTTTTGTCGATGATGCCACTTACTATAGTTTACGGGTCTTGGTGTTCATTTATAAGACTCCTTCTAATAACTTCTATCCTCGATCTAAACCCTAAGCACAGTCGAAAGGAGTCTTTCCAAAGGTTAGTATATTTGAGTGTTTTTCATAAGGATATAACGGTTGACCCCTATTATGAAATTAAATAAATCCTTCCTTTGATAACCAATGATCATATGGTAGAAACACTTTAGTGGATTAAAAAGGGACAATAATAAGTCTTTTTCAAGGTAGTAAGAATTTACGAAAAACATATCCATATTTCAATCTAACAATTTTTTTATTTTTTTGGAAATTTGGGTATGGTACATATTCTTTATGGAAGGAATCAATCCACAAGTCATGCTCAATGAAATTATAACTATGTTTCAGAAGGAACATCATTACATTAGATCTTGTTTTTTTATAGTTGTATCTAAGCTCCTAAGAACCTTCTGGTAGGTGGAAAATTTTGCTAAGCCTTCTTAAAATTATTTCTTTCATATTATTGGGATACCTATCCATCATTATCCATCTTTGGTACTTCCATACATACCCCATATTATCCTCTCTAGGTACACTACATTCATCATCCTTTTCTATTGAGGAGGACTTAGCTACTTATTGATCAATATTTTACCAAGGGAAACTTCTAGTGTTGTGGATGATGAAATAGAGAGTTTTGTAGTGGAAATTATATCAAGGATATAATTTTTGTTCACGTGTCTTCTATTAACATTCCATTGTTTCAACTTTCATCATCAAAATTCTAATTCAACGATTGAATTTGAAACTCTAGTAGGGAAAGGTTTAATATAAAATTAGACATTATAGTGTCTTTATCTAAGATATTTAAGGTTAAGAATTTGTTAATTGTAATAATGTCTCTAAATGGTGGGCAAAGAATCAGTCCTTATCATCATCTTCAATCCATACTAGTTCTATATCATCTAGGAATGTTTGGCTAGTAGATACAACATTACCTTTTTGTGGAACTACACATTGCAAAAGGTCATGTCACACATTCTATAGCTACTGTAAGAATTATTATCTTAGAACCAAGGTATTATAAGAATCAAATAGTAAACACCTAATGCTAATTTTCCTTGTAAGACCATAAAATCTGTTAGAATTATTATCTTAGAACCAAGGTATTATAAGAATCAAATAGTAAACACCTAATACTAATTTTCCTTTTAAGACCATAAAAGCTGCTACATACTTATAGGAGTATATTGAAACAACGACATATTCTAGCATTCCTTGTAGCTTGACAATTGAACTATTAGTTGTTTGAATAACAAGACTGCATAACACCAGAGTCCCTGCCAGGGTGGGATGGGAGTAAATGCAACCTAGTACAGACACATGGCTAGAAAGTTGAAATACATTGAAATACTTTTATACATAGGAAATATGTACTTTTTTAATGGATCGCGGGTTGTCGAGCTGGTGATATACAAAAATCACCGATAATCATACGATATAGAAATTGGACCCCTCATGTTATTTGCAATATAGAAATCGAGGAGTGGAGTTGAGGACTATAGAAATTCATCACAAATAAAAAAATTATACATATGAAATATGTACTTGTATAAAGTAGATATTTAGTTTTATACATACGAAATTTCTACTTTTATAAATTATGGGGAGGATATTTTATAGAGGATGCAGGGAGCCCTCATTGCATACTTAGCCAGTTTTTGGATCGTTGGTTCTCGGGCTAGCAGGTTCAAAATTGGGCCTCTGATGCTCTGTGGCCTACAAATAGCATTGACAGTTCCTCGATATACAAAATGACAGGCAAAGTTTAGTTTGCTTGAAAACTAAGGCTTTTCTTGGAAAAAAAGATATAACATTGCCGAATTAGTTTTCTTTACACACGTTTTATAGAGCATGCAGGGAGCAACCATTAAATAATTCGCCAGTTTTTGGATCGCGGGTTCTTAGGCTGGTGGTTTCAAAAATGGGTCTCTGTTGTTCTATTCCCTACAAACAACATTGAGAGTTCCGAGATATATAAATTGACAAGCGGCATTGCATGTCTGTTACATATCTATAGAAATTAAATCAACATTTAAAACATCAACGTCATTGAAGACCAAAAAATTAGAATACAATAGGAGACAAGAAATGTAGCATATCCAAATTAGTTTTATTTGGAACAAAAAAGAAAGGTTCCTGGAAACCCAAAATTTAGTATACAATAAGGGCATTGTTGAATCAGTTTTCTTGGTAATTTATCAAAAATTAATAATGTTTGTTACATGTTTGTGGAAATTGGTGGGTTCAAGAATGAGTCTCTTATGTTTCGTGGCCTACAAATAGCACGGACAGTTCTGCTATATACAAAATGACAGTCGGAGTTGCGGACTATAGAAATTTACAAAAAATTAATGTTTGTTATACAATAGAATAGTAATAATGTTTTCCTGAATTAGCTTGCTTTAAAACTAAGGTTTTTCTTGGACAAAAAAGATATAGAATTGCCGAATTAGTTTTCTTTGTAAACATTTTATAGACCATGCAGGGAGCGGTCATTCCATACTTTGCCAATTTTTGGATCACGGGCTCTTGGGCTGGTGGTTTCAAAAATGGGTCTCTGTTGTTTCATGCCCTGCAAACAACATTGAGAGTTCTGCGATATACAAATTGAGAAGCATCGTTACGAACTATACAAACTTATTATAAGATAAATAATGTCTGTTACATATCTCTGGAAATTACATCAACGTTGTTGAAGGCTACAAAATTAGTATACAATAGGATACAAAAAATGTAGCATATCCAAATTAGTTTTATTTGAAACAAAAAAGAAAGGTTTCTGGAAACACAAAATTTAGTATACAATAAGGGCATTGTCGAATCAGTTTTCTTTGGAATTTATCAAAAATTAATAATGTCTGTTAGATGTTTCTAGAAATTTAAATGTGTTTGTCATATAGACTAGGATTGGGGCTCCCCCGGACCATAAAAATAAATAAGTACAAGAATTAGGAACATTGAAAGAAGTGTGTGATGGTAGAGATGAAGACCTGAAAAGAAGAAATTGGAAGTTAAGAGTGTTTGGTTACAGTTGTCTATTGAAAGAGGACATAAGTGGACCGATAAAGAAGAGAAGATGACAGCATAGACTTAAACTGGATTGATAAACAAAACAAGATGGCAGTATAAACTTACCATGAAACTGATCCATTTTTTTTGTTGTCGTCGATGGGCATTGTAGTCCTGTTGACCAGTTGTTGCCCTTCCTGGATGAGGCAATCCATTCTCTCTTGGAACCATTCTTTGATGTAGCTTTTCATGGGGTTTGTGTTGGTTTCATCTTGGATTTCTATGTCGTAAAGGTTGTTTTCTAATTTCCTTAGATCCATTGAAATACTATGCAGAGTCTGTAAAATTTTTTCATTGTGTGAGGCATAGTCCAGTACCCAGTGCTCCTGCTCATCTAGATGATGTTCAAGTATGTTGTAAAGATTTTCTAAAGACAACCCATTTAAATTACCAACTTGTTCCTTGAAGGCTTCTTTGGTGACTGACAAGGATTTGAGAATTATGTTAGGATATTGAACCTTGTTGGTAGTTCCGACTAAGTCCAATTGGAGCAGGCTTGTGAATAAATCTTCCTTTTATGATATGACTTGTTTACATGACTTGACAATGAGCTACAGGTTGTCAACATTCTTTTGTCAGAATGCTTTTACTTTTTTTATGTTCTTTGGCGAGGGGAGTTTCTCCTATCTTCTTTTTAGTTCCAATGTGTTGTCGACATATTTGGCAAAAGGGGCCAGTACCTAATCACAGAAAATCTGTGCATTTTTAAAATTCGTCTCCAATTGTTCCAACAAATCATTGGCCTTCTTTTCATAGGAAACTAAATTTTGCGATGTTTCCCAGGATTCAGTAACTTCCTACATTCTTTTGTTGATGTTATTCTCTAAAAGGGCTCTAGAGCATGCAAGGAGGGTAGAGGATACTTTTATCTTCGCTGTAGTGGTAGCAGGCAAGATATTTTCCAAAGGACTAGAAAATTCTAGAGTTGCAAGGAAATCCTGCTCAAATTCGTTGAGGTATTGTTTCATATTGGCATTTTTTCCCTCAATTCCTCCAATGGAATCACGAAGAATGTCACCGGTACCCTGGTGAAATTGACAGATTTGGGACGACAACATTTCGCTAAAGTCTGCACAAGATTTGCCTTTACTTTTTGTTACATCTCTCTTTTCAATGATCGGACTTTTAGATTGGCTGTCAAAAATAACACTCTGGATTACGAAGGATTCATCTATGTCAAAAAATTCGATGTCTGATATTTCCACCATAGACGACCCAATTTTATGCATGTGCTCAGCTTCAATTTCAAGTTGCAGTTTTCAACTTTCAATTTGGGGTTCCTCTGCCTACCCTGCATTGTTTTTTCTCTTCTTCGTCAGTTGAATTTTCTGAGAAGTATCAATATTTATGTAAGGAGGGTTCTTATATCCTCCTCCATTCGAATATTTATGGGTTGATTTCTTACTAGGGTGGACCGTCGAAGTGATTCTCGGTGATGTCGTGCTCTTGGCAGTGATGGCAAGGGACTGGGTACTCTTCTCACTAAATGTTTTTCCATGTTGTCTATACAATTCAGTGTCACTTTGTAATGTCTCTGCATTGCAATTGGCAGAAGCAGGATTGTTGTCAACATTATTCCTATCTTGGGTCATGTGTGTATAGATAAAAGAGGTGTTAAATCCAACACCCAGTAAATGTTCTCGAAAAATTACATTAGGGTCGAACCTTTTTAGCCTTTCAGTGAACGTTAGGTTCAGTTTCTTGAAATGGGCGAAAAACTTGTCAATCTTGTTGATGTTTCTACACACAAAGTTTGTGACTTTCCAGGGCAGAGGAATGAATTGTTTTTTTTTCTTGTCATGGAAAAAATGCAACCAGTGGTTGTATTGCCTTGCTATTTTTGCAATAAACATTTTTTCCATGATGTGGCATGGAAGGAAAGCAAGATTTTCCTTAGATCCAAAGTCCATGAGGACAGTGTGATTTTCCTCTTGCTCAAGTGTTCCCTTCCTATTCAAAAACTTGGTTGCCTAGCCAGACATCCGCGAAGCATCCTTGCCTAACAATAAATATTTGAAAACTGAGACAAAGCCATTAAAAACTTCATAAAAACAATGGGAGGCATTGTGTCTCCATAGGACCTCGTGCCAAAATGTTATTGGGTCGAATCAACAGTTTATTTTATTGGAAAGAGAAAGTTTTGGAAACGGACAACAATACACAATTGTGAAAATCAAGTAGGATGACATATAAAATTTATTCGATTCTTTGAATCGTGACAAATGGGAGAAGAGCTCAATCGAAATTAGCTTCCCCCAATTGAAAATGTATTTTTCCTTGACTGTGAAATACAAAATATAAATAATTATATGGAAAATGTTTGTTGTGGATTCCTGTCTCGTTATTCTTATAACTAGCCAAGCAATTTCCCGTAATGGATTTCTAAAGGAACTTGCTTGCAACCTTGTGATATCCTCAGGAACTATTGTCAGGTATTCAAGGAAGTCCGCTAATATGTCCAACCCGTTATGATGTTTTTCTAAAAACTATTTGCAGTCTTGTCCTCTAAACGTCAATGTTGGGTTCAACAATTTTAACATCTCACAGAAGAGCTAAGGCGACAAAGAAACATAGTAATGGTCACGTAGTGGAATAATTCTTTGGCCTGGAATATATTTTTTGATGCACCAAAATACCACCTCCTTAGAGACAAAAACCTCAAGAACGCAACCTGCACAAGTGATTCCAGAGGTCCAAATCACCTCGTTTCGCGCAGAAAAGGATGAATAGTAAAATTATGCCCTGGACCACTGAAATCTTTGGTCCTCTTGTGCGAACATATTTACTATATCTCCACAAAAATGTTGTGTACCTGGTGCCATAAGTATACAAGAACATTTATTTTTTCTAGTCGATGAATGAAATGAAAAGTTGGAATGGATAATATGACCCTACGCAAATTTTGGTCAAAAGTGTGTGAATGGGAGATGTCCTCGAGACTTTCGTTGATTAATGACAATTTGGACAGCTATTTCATGATGCATTGTTAACATTAAACAATACTTATTGCATAGATAGAAATGCCAACACATTGGATATTGCAATGAGCGATTAACAGGAGGACACGTGTTGGAGATGAACAATCGGAAGGGAAAAAATAACTCTCCACACATCTTGGTTTAATGCGTAATAATGGGATATATCCTCGAGGTTTTCAGCCATTAATGACAATGTTGACATTCCTGCATGATTAGCTGATAGCATGAAAGGTTTCTAATCACATGGTAAGAAAGTACAGAGGTCGCGGGGAGGGGAAAAAAGACAGCTAAAAAATAGCGTTGCAACGTACAAGCATTGAGGGTGAGGGCTTGAGGGTCAAATTGTATGTATCAGAACTTTTTGAGTGCAATACACATAACATTGAAGAGGATATGGTAGGACAACCAGAAGTACATGAAGTTAGTTGGGATGGAAGGCATCCAAAGATACTTTGAAACGTTTGTGAGGAGTGGTAGAGTGACCATGCTGGAATTGTAGATTTCATGAACCCGACAATACGAGAATCCAAAACAAGGTGAGAAGGTTTCTACAAGTGGGGTGAGGCCCATACCTTCTAATTGTATCGCTCCAAACATTTGAATGCATATTTTGTAACACAAAAGAGTGGACGATGTCAGAATTCGGTAGTCAATTTTTATATTGCGGAGAGTGCAATCCCAACTGTTTCATACCTCTGTGTCCAGTTGTTAGTACTAAAAGCTAATTTAGTATTCAAAATAATTTTTTAGAGACTGTTAGATAGTTCATAGGGACTAGCATTCGTAAAAAATGGCAATCTCCACCCCGCCAGTCTTGCATTTTGTTTGTCAATTTTTATATTGTAGAATGACGAGCATTGTTTGGAGGACACAAAATAGTGGAAATACAATGTTGAGTCAGCCACTCAGTAGGTTTCTGTGTCAATTTGTATATCACGGAATGGTGGGTGCTATTTGTAGGCCACGTAACTATGGAGGTCCAAGTTTGAGCCCGCCCGCCCGAGAACCTGCCATCCAAAATGTTGCTAGATATCGAATGTGGAATTTGTACATGCTCTATAAAATATCATGGGAATTAGTACATGATCTATAAGATATCATGTCCATACTTTATAGTCCCATAATACACGGGAAGAAAAAAAGGGAAAATGGATGGAGTAGTTAGCACTGGAAGTGTAGATCATAAAAATTTAGAGTGGAAGATGTATATAATGGAGAAACATGTCGAAAGAATCGATGGAAACAATGGTCAATTGGATTCATTGTATGATTATATAGATGGCGGTAAACATGTGTCAACCAGCCAATGTTGGAGCTGCATATTTCATGAACTGGGAAACAAGAAGATCCAAAACAGGCTGAGAAGGTGTCTGCAAAGGAGGTGATGCTCGGACCTTCTAATTGTATCGCTCCAAACATTGGAATGCATAATATGTAACATGGAAGAAAGGACGATCTCGAAATCCGGTAGTCAATTTGTATATTGTGGAGAGTGAAATCCCAACTGATTTGTACCTCTGTGTCCAGTTGTCACTACTAAGACCTATTTTAGTATTCAAAATAATTTTTTAGATACTGTTATACAGGGAAAAAATAAAAAGTAAAATAATTTTTTAGATACTGTTAGATATTTCATAAAGATTAGCATCTGTAAACAATGACATTAGCCAACCTGCCAGTCCTGCACTCCGTGTGTCAATTTCTATATCGTAGAACTGGGAGCGTTGTTTAGAGGAAACGAAAGAATAGAAGTGGAATGTTGAGTTAGCCAGTCCATAGGTGGTCTTGTCAATTTGTATATCACAGAACTCAAGGTGCTATTTGTAGGGAAAAGAGTAATGGAGGCCCAATTTTGAGCCTGCCTGCCCGACCGAGAACCTGCGATCCAAAATGTCGCTAGGTATGGAATGCAAAATTTGCACATGTTCTATAAAATATCATGTGCATATTTTATAGTCCCATAATACACAGGAAGAAAATAAGGGAAAAGGGATGGAGAATTTCTCAGTGGAATTCTAGATAATACACATGAAGAAGAGAAGGGAAAAAGAACCAAGTATCTCGTAGAAGAACATCTAGTGTTTTCTTATTAATGAAAATGCTTGTGAATACCTGTTGAGTTCTCACCAATTAATTCATAAAGTGAATATCACATAAGTATCTTTTGTACTACCATGTCCACTTGCCACTAGCAAGAGAATTGCTGATGTATATCAGGAAGGACGTGAATTTGTTGGGGATGGAAAGCAGTGACAGATACATTGAACGAACTTAATGTATACAAGGAACCCATGGTGGAATTGTAGATCACAGATGTTTTAAGTGCAAGATTTATATAGAGGAACGATAAGCAACTCATTTCGCAAGCACCATCCGTGCAGCGGCGGGCATAAAATTGGCTAAGTGTGAAAAGGAATAGTGGTCGGTCGGATCTGTCGTGCAAGGATATAGATGGAGATGTTAAGGCATGAATTACATATCACAAAAGTATCTTTTGTACCATTGTGTCCACTTTTTACTGGTAAGACCATTGTTGATGTATGTCAGGAAGGACGTGAAGTTCCTAGGGATGAAAATCAACAAAAGATACTTTGACCAAAGTTAAAGTATACGAGGAACCTGCGGTAGAATTGTAGATCACAGATGTTTTCAATGTAAGATGTATATAGAGGAACGATAAGCAGCTAGGCTCACAAGTGCCAGCACCACAGCGACGGGCATAAAATTGGCTAAGTATGGAATGGAACAACGGTCGGTCGTATCCGTCTTGTGAGGATATAGATGGAGATGAAGACATGGCAGCCCATCGTACATAGAAAGACGACTAAGTATAAAACAAGAAAACCATAATGGATGAGAAAAGAAAAATGGGAAAAGAGATAAGTATCTGAGAGTTGGGAAAACCTTTTTTTTTTGTTTATTAATGGAAATGTTTTTGAACCTCTACTGGCTTCTCACTAGTAAAAGAATTAAGTGCACATCACTGAAGTTATTTTCCTACAACATGTATATGACGAAACAGGGGACATAGGTGTTGGATACCAAGTACCTGGGGCCTGGTGTCCAGATAACTGGCTAAGTATTGGCCAAGATGAAGTTTTGATATCTATTTCAATAGTATTCATACTAGTATCTATCAATGGAAAAAGTTTTTTTATTTATCTGAATAGTATTCATACTAATATATATTAATGGATTGTTTATACTGCAAATGAAAATGATCTCCCAATTTGCAAGATGCTCTTTGGCTAGAAAATTTCATTGAAACCAGGAAAATTTTGACTGCAAGATGTACATAGCACAATAAGAAACATGAATTTGCATTGTGGTCTTAATGAGATAAATTCCTTATCATCTATTCATCTTGTATTCATTGAAATGCCATCCGCAAACCATGAATCTCCATAAACATCAATATCTAAATTAAATTAAAGGCAATCAAACCTTGTTGTGACTTTAAGTAATTAAAGCCTAAATTACAAAATACAGAAGTTCCTAGGCTACAAGATGTATATGATGGAACAGTGGACATATTTTTTTAATACTGCAAACCCAAACACAACTGCCTAAGCTTTGCCGAAGAGGAAGATTTTTGTATGATTTCCAATAGTATTGATATTAGTATATATGCATAGATATTATCAAATAGAACAAGCTGCAATATATCCAACATACTTCACAGGAACATTATGTCAACAGTTCAACTTCCTTGTTGTAACTCATGAATTAATTCTATTTACGGAACCCAAATAATGGGAGAAGAATGAGTCATCCAATTTCTTTATTTAAATACAGAGCCAGCACCACATAAGTATGGCCTATGAAAAAGTATTCTTAAATGTAAAATGTAGAGAAAGAATAGACCAGGTTTCATTCAGATTGAAGTACTGAGTAGTAGAAACAAAATCTTTCCTTCATGTTTAATGACGCGAGGGAAGAAGTTACAAAATACAATTAAAACAAATACCATAAATTGGAAAATACTATTAATAAATAAACCAAAATTATTCTAGATTCAAATAAGATGTGTTACAAAATACAACTGAGGTTATTTGCAACAATGATTGCGATTTCACCTGTCGTCTACCAATTAAAGATATGTACATTGATGAAGCGTCTTCACACTTTTCTTGACATTCCAACTCTTTATTCATAAAAAATGAGTTGAATATCAATTTTGGGTTTTGTACTTAATCGGTGCTGCGAAGTACATCTATCCTAGTTTTTTCAATACCTTGTTTCTTCCAGATATGGCTCACTTGCAATGGCTGCTTAGTCAACATTCCATTCTTTTTCAAGTATTAATTTCCTTTTGCCATTGAAAAGTTGGGGTCTAAGGTGTTTTGTTTGCAATGTTCCTGAGCATTCACATCCGAGACAACTTAGAAATGTGATTCAGGCCGATTTCAATGTCACGAGAGTTGTTTTATGTCACAACAATTAAGGAAGGGGAAAAAAATTCAAGAATATAGTGACTGGTATTCTTTTTGTATTCGATCCTTTGTTTGGTTGAGAAGCCTGCCTGAGGATTTGTATGTGGAACTTCTTTGTTTTATTATAGTAAATTGGAAGAAACATCCAACCCAAATGAAAAATGCAAATCTGTTGAGGTACATAACTTCTTTGGGTAGCTGAGGTGTGGCAAGTGCATCAAATGTTGCAGAATGCACCAACACAGGTCTAACAAGTGTATCAAATTTTGCAGATGGCATCATAATATATCTTTCCTCATAGCGGGGGAGGTATGGTGACCCACAGAAAGGTCTAGAATGTTCGGATATGATGCCAAATATGTGGACTCTACAACTACATCTAGAGGAAACCGAACAAAGTTTGACAAAGAACATGGATTTCTGTCAAGTCGGCTACTAGATCCACATCCAGGTCATCAAACTATGAAATAGAAACTCTTGTAGTGATAATATGTCATTTAGGGATGATTTTAAGGATGGAAATTTATTTTAAAATGTAGAGACCTTGGCGAATCTTACTAATCCTTCATATGTCAACTATAAATGTTTGACGATATTTTTGTAAAAATATTCAAATTTCTAAGGATTTTATATAGTTTTTATAAAATTTTGGCGATTTTTAAGGTAAAATAATTTTATCCTATAGAATTCGGGCGAATCATTTTTAAAATAGCGAATCTCATTTTTGGAAAAACCATGGAAAATTAGCCCATGAGCAAAATTTAGCCCCTAAAATCATCCATTGTCATTTTATCCACCCATATAGATTATGTTACCATCCATCGAGGAAGACAAATACTTGCATGATCTCTACAATTCGATACAGTGGCCAAATCTATGTTGTTAGAAGAAGCTATATACTTAAACAAAGAACTATCTTTCAGTTGACCTAAAAATCCATTACAATTCCAAGCAGGAAAACAAAGAATCTTAACAAACAAATCTCGAGGCAGCCTTTTCAACCAACCAAAGCATCGAGCAAAGGGAGAACACCAACTAGAACATACTTGTTCTTTTTTTTCCGTCCTCTCTGAGTTTCTCTTGTATAATAGAGTTTTTTTTACACAAAGCTCACGTCACATAAAACTAGTCTCTCTTCTTTCATCTACTCCTCAATCGCATATCTAAGTTGTCTAACATGTCGAAGAATATGAACATTAGAATGAAGGCACCGTAAAGAACAACTCTTTGATGATCGAGAGAAATGGCAATAAGTATTTAAAAGAAAAGTTTTATGGTCTTCCGTACATTTTGTGTTGATTCGTTTTAATGACATATGTTCTTGATATTTTCAGTTATTAATGCCAATCTTTTTTAATATGTATGTTGAATAGTGACTAACATGGATTAAAATTCCCATATCTAAGAAGATTCTCAAATATGACATCTAAGATATCCACAATATTAAAGAGGGACAATATTATCATGGCCTCTATAGGTCACACGTTCAGGAACTACGT
>JASDQU011402534.1:23877-39191 GCA_032191745.1 Picea mariana | reverse complement strand
AAGTATTGTAAGTTTTTGAATGTAAACATTAAAGGGGAGTGTTAGAATTAATGCTTACAATAGAATTAGTTTGAGGATTTGTTGGAGTCTGTTGAGATATTCTCTCAACTCCTTCACCCACGTTTAGAATTAGTTAGATCTCATTTTAACTATATATACATATGTAACTCTGTGTGAGTGTGTAATAAAAATTATTGTTGTGTGTGTTATTTCTGTGTGCCTCTGCTTTCTCAATTTCTGTCAGATTTTACATGTACTTTGGGAAAAATGTTATCAAATCCTTTTTAACCTGCTTTTTATTCTTTTTAACTGGAAGAGTATACCATTGTACTACCAAAGGATGTAAAATTTCCATATTCATATCCTCTAGTCAATTACCAATGCATGTAAAATGTCCATATTCATATCCTCTAGTCAATTACGAATGGATGTAAAATGTCCATATCATATTCATATTCTTTAGTCAATTTCCAATTTCCGTCAATTTCAAATTTCCATCTTTATTAATATAGCCATGGTATTAGAGGTTTGTGAAACACCTCCTTGATTGTTTGTAGTAGCAAATATTGAATAGTTATTGCAAACTTCTCTTATCTCATCACACCTACATTTTAAGTATCTATAGATGCAATCGAGTTTAGATATTTTATACACTTATCTCATAGACCTCTCATGATAACTATTTTAACATAATATTTTACTACTACAATTTGTGGATCTCTTGAAACTAAAACAAGTTCTCTCAACATAGCCTTTGAATGCTTTATCATCTCCCTAAACCATTTGGAATATTTCATCTACTGAATTTTTTGATTTGTAATATTCTTGTGATTTATTTATAAATATATCATCCATTATTTCCCTTTTCTTAATAATGTGTCCACCCAGCCCCATAAACCACATGAGGGCTGCTTCCTTCAAAGTGGAAAACAATTGTCTTAGCTTTTGACTATCATTATAGTCATACGTAGGTTGTGCAATGGACATCAAATTCAAAGAGGAAAGTGTTTAGGTATTCAATGACCACTCCACAAAGATAAGGGAAGGGAATATTTGAATGGATATTTCTTATTTTCTCCCATGTTTCTAAGATAGGAAACACAAGCATCTTTTACTCTTCTTTAACTCTTTATTCCACCTTACCATCTACTCTTTCTTCATCTAGAATCAACAAAGAGGGAATTTTAATATATGAATATGAATAAATTCTCCTATCTTCTAATTCTTCAATACTTCGATCTAGACATTCCACAATAGTTATTAAGTGAGGACTCTCTTCTTGTCCTTTCCTCCTCAAAGTTCTTATGGAATGTGCACTTTGGTTATGAAATCTTCATAAAGTTATTGCTAATTAATTCTATTGAGATCCATGCATTCTTAAAAAATAAACCTACTAAATATATATAAAAAAATAAAAACTTACAAAAGGAAACTCTCACGAACCTTGTTTCGATGTTTCTTTCAGAGTGCAATGCCCATTCTATAGTTCTCTTTCTATTGAATATTTTACTACTTCACTTGAAAATGTGCAAAAAAGGTTGATTTAAAAGTGCGCAAAACAGTTGATTTAAAGGATATTGAATCTTAGGTAATCACACTTAAATTAGCAAACAAAGGAATAATAGACGTGCCATATACTATGCAAAGTTTATGAAATCTTTAAGTGTATATAATATATACAAGATGAACTCTTAATTACATTATTTTTAAACAATAAAAATTGTAGCATTTGTATACAACTACCTATAAGAGAGAGATACAATACTATATTAAATGTTTTTTTAGGCACACAATTTCTTATGTCTTATTAGTTGGTGCGATATAACCCTACAAATCCATCACAAATTGGAAAACTTTTTCATAAAAGTTAAATTTAAATCTTCAATGCTCTAAAAACGAACTAGATACTTAAAGATATATTCAATGCTAGAAAAATATATTCACTAGAATGCATCTTGAATGATAGTAATAAGTTCTCCTGCAACCATAGGTTTATGGTGTTTTAGTGAAGGAAACTACCACATTAAGAGAAATATTATATCTATACTCATGAAAAGATATACACCAGAAATTACACATGCAATGTAAAAAAGTATCCTCTCCAAGTGGACCCTACTTGAGGAGGTCTAATAAGTCTATTCTCTATAGCTTAAATTAACTCAAAATAATGATAGTCTTTTATTTCATCAAAAGTTAAATTACAAACTCTAATATTCAACTTTGCAACCCTAGCTATATGAAAGATTCAAAACTTATCATTTTCTAGCTTAATTCATCTACAAATAAGCATATTTCCATTGGCCGACTTCCTTTTGAGGAGTTATAGACTATGGACTAATAGTATTACCCCTATATTTGTCGTTTTCCTAGAGAATTGATGTGGATGGTTGAGGAATGCTATATGAGGGTGAACAATGTTTACTTGGAATATAAATAAGTGATCTACTAAACATTCCATGGAACCACTCTTCCCAAATTTGGTATACTACGATAAGTTGGATATTTTGGAGTCTCGACTCATCCCCCTAATTATTGAGTTGGAACGAGTGGTCTACTAAAAAAAAATCCATGGTGCCATTCTTCTGCTTGATCTACTACTTTAAATGCTTTTCTAATGTGCACAACCATATTGTACCTTTTTGGGATAGATGATGGGTAGATGACTATGGATCTCATCTTAGCAATTGACGAGTTATAGGTTATGGACTAATAGTATCACCCCTATATTTTCCGTTTTACTAATGAATTAATGTGGATAGCTGAGGAATTCTATATGAGGGTGAACAGTCTTTACTTGGAATATAAATAACTGATCTATTGAACATTCCATGGAACCACTTTTGCCAAATGTGGTTTTACTGCGATAAGTGGGATATTTTGGAGTCTGGAATCATCCCCCTAATTATTGAGTAGGAACGAGTGGTCTACTAGAAAATCCATGGTGCGATTATTCTCCTTGATCTACTACTTTAAATGGTTTTATGAAAAGTTGAAAAGTGCACAACCATATCGTACCTTTTTGGGATAGATGATGGGTGGATTAATATGATCTCATCTGAGCAATCCGTCATACTTCCTTGTTTAGATTGCGAGAGAAATACAAGTGATTATGTTATTCAATGAAAATGAACTTTGAAGTATTGAATTCCCCATCACACTGATGGTGTTGATTAGTTGGATACGTGGAAGGAAAATAATCACCTCTTCTCCTTTGTCCTAACTATAAGTCAGATATATATGTAAAAGGAAAAACCGAAGCTGAAAAATAAACAATATTACCTTTTCACCACCACCATTGGGTTTAAAGGTAATGTTTTCCACCACCACCACCATGGGGTTTAAAGGTAGAGAAATAAAATAATTAGCAAGCAAACCATACTCTTAAACAATAGGAAGACTCAATCATTCTTCACATAACAATCTCATAAAATGAAACCAAAATAAACAATTTCCAACTATTAACCGGTCCAACAACTTGAGTGGACTTAATGGTTAAGAATATGTGTTTTTTCCTAAGAGGTTAGAAGTTCAAATCTGTTGCAGACCCCCAAACCCTCAGGTCCATGGTCTGCGCAGGATCATTCTAGTCTTCCCCTTGAGTCTAATTGACTCTTTGGTTTCCCCTCAGGAAATACCCATCACACACAACAGTGTATCCATAGGTCCTTATGAATTGAACCTGCTTGAACAAACACTAGGCACCAACTCAAATATTATGATCAAACAATATCATCACACCCTTCACAATTTCAGAACTTTGGATTTTGTGACTTCGTGACTTCCCCTTTTGAGTTTCTCAACCTTTCAATTGCCAAAACCCAAAATGCCGATTCGCCAAAATTGTTATCGCGTCTCAAGATTTCGGGAATCTCGGGACAAAGAACCCCGATAACTTGTCCTCAAAAATGCCGAAATGCCAAATTTCGATACGCTATCAAATGTTGGTCCCACAACAAAACTTTCCGCCTTTTAAGAATTTTGGACATCATGATTTCGCGAATCCAAATGAAAGGTTCTCCATCCTTCAACTTCCGAACTCTGAAATGGTCCACAAGGTTTGACTCCACCAATTGACGTAGACACGCCACATGTCGCTCCTGTGGTTTTCTACCTTTGATGTAGACTACTGCCACCTCTCACTTTTTCAGGGTTTCAGGACTTCCGCTCCCAAAATGCTGTCACCTCCATTTTATGACTCCCGAAATGATGAAATAATCCGACGGTCCTCATTGGCTTGGATCTAATGGTCCTGTTTCTCCTGATCTTATACTTGGAAAATAAAAAAATTTTGTAACTTCCCTTGCTTCTCTGCAAGATCTAATGGGTATTGGGACTTTGCGAATTCTCCACGGAGAATTTTGTCTGTCTGTTCCTTCCCTAATAACTCTTGTGAATTGAACAAGATTCCTTCATCTCGACTTGACTTTTGCCAAAAAAAATTGCTGCGTCTCCCTTTGGATACTTCAAAGCACTAACCCTCCTGAGCTTTATCTACGACCTTGAGTCTTCAAAAGACTCCTGCACACATTCCTTGCGACAACCCTTCAAATACTTCTAAGTATTTGAATCCTTGACTCTGTGCACTCTCCTGCAACAACAATCCTTCAATTCACCCCTTAGTTGAGAAGTCTTGAACTTCCAACCATCTTGTGTAAACCTTGCATGACTTCTGTGTCTTACCTGCACTTCTGCAGAAATGAGAACAACGGTATCCCTCCTGAGTTTTCAGAGATAAACTTTGAATCTCTGTCAATGCACTTCTTGTGGACGATTTCACTGCACTCCTTGCAGGAACTTCTCACTTAGGAAGAGAAACAATTGAAACTCATTCTCTCTCTCTTAGACTTCAAACATTTGACATGAAATCATACATTCACACAGTATTGAAGAAAATGCATAGCAGAGAGAATAAACAACCATAAGCATACCATTCAACATGTATACACAGAAAGTATCATAACACCATGAATCTGAATCAAATCTCTTTATACTAATTCAAAACTTTTTTACATGGGTTCTTCTCTACAACTTTCTGCTACAACTCCCTTCTCCTACTCTATGCTCTAATGATATAATTGATAGTGATAATACAATCATACAAAGGAGAGGGTGTCTATAGTCGGTTTTCCCTCCTATGCTCTAACCTGTCTAATTTGGAATTTAAATCTACCTACTTTCATTTATTGGGTATAAATGTCTTTTACATCGACAAATGAGAGTAGCTTGCTCAAGATCTGTGTACAATATGGAAGTACGCCTTCTTAACTATTTCATTAATGTTTCTACATTCAAAATTTCAAAATCATTTCAAAACAATTTTAACATGTGCCAAAATGTGATGGCATTCATCCCAGCTATCTTCTTCTTTCAATCTCGCTTGTTGCTGGCGAAGCTCCTGCATCATACTCTTTTACTTGAAAATTTTCATGAAATCCTGTTCATGATCTCTTGCACGGTCTATCCATGCTTCTGAATCTCTTCTTCATATTCCCATCTGGCATATTCAACTGGATGTCCCTTCCATTTGACCAAGTATTCAAAATACTCTTTCCTCCTAGTATTCTTCCTGACTCTCTTGTCAAGTATACTTTCCATTTGTGGCTTTTCAGCTACAGGCATTTTTTTAGTCCACTGAATCTTTGTTTGTTCATTATCTGCTCCTGATTCTTCAGCTCTGTAAGGGTACAAATCTGAGATGTTGAATATCAATGAAATTTCGATCCCATCAGGTAATTCAATCTCATATGCATTTGCCCCAAATTTCTTCAAGACCTTGCATGGTCCGATCTTTTTTATTTTTAGTTTGTTATATGTTCCCCTCAGGAACCTTTCCTTTCTCGGGTGTGCAAGAATCAGATCACCAACTTCAAACTGAAATTATCGCCTATGTTGATCTGCTCTGCGTTTATACTCTTGATTCAAATTTTGCAAACGTTCCCTCACTTGGCGATGAAGTTCCTTCATTGCTTCTGCAAAATCCTCTACACTAGAACTTCTTAATTCATTATGTTATGAATCCTTCAATTTAGAAAATCCCCTTGGATTCATTCCATATACAATCTAAAATGGACTCTGTCCTGTGCTTTGATTGATCGAATCATTATAAAAAAATTCTACCTGTGGCAGAATATGATCCCACTGACTGTGGTGTTCAGTCACTAGGCTCCTCAATAAATCATTGAAGCTCATGTTCACAACTTCTATCTATCCATTCGTCTAAGGATGATAAGCTGAGCTAAATGACAAATTTGTCCCCAACTTCTTCCATAAAGTCCTCCAGAAATGTCCCACAAACTTGGTGTCTCGATCTGAAACAATACTTCTTGGTAAGCCATGAAGTCTAACAATTTCTTTGAAAAATAGGTTCACAATATGAGTTGAGTCATTGGTTTTCTGCATGGTATAAAGTGTGTCATCTTTGAAAATTTGTCTACCACCACAAAGATCGAATCAAATCCTCTTTGCATTCTCAGCAGCCCCAATATAAAATCCATGCTCACTGCATCCCACAGCCTCTCAGGTATGGGTAATGGCTGGTATAACCCTGTGTTCTGCCTTCTTCCTTTTGTGTGCTAACAAATTCTACATATGTCCACAAATCTTTTGATATCTGCCCTCATCTGTGGCTAAAAATATGAGCTACTCAGCTTTGAGAACGTCTTATCATGACCGAAATGTCCGATCAATCCTCCACTATATTTTTCTTTCAATAGGTTCCCCCTCATGGAGCATTTTGGAATACATAATTGATTGTCTCTAAATAATAATCCATCTTGGATCATATATTCACTCCATTGACTTGTTTCTTTGAGAATTGGATTCTCAGATGCCTCGTACGCCTCTTTAAAATCTAGATCGTCTCTGTACATTACTTGGAAATTATCAAAACTCAATGTTTTGACTCTGAACTCCTGCATAAGCAAACATTTCCTGCTCAAAGCATCAATAACTTTGTTAGTAGTTCCAGAAATATGTTCAATTACAAAAGTAAAATTATGCATGTATTCAACCCATTTAGCATGCTTCTGGTTCAACTTGTCCTGTTGAGTCATGAGTTGCAAAGCATGATTTTCACTGTATAAAACAAACTCTTTAGGAACCAAATAATGGCTCCACTTCTTCAGCGATTGTAAGACCGCATAAAATTCCTTTTCATATGTGGACTACTTAACCTTTGCTTCATTCAGTTTCTCACTGAAGTATGTGATTGGTATGTCATCTTGGCTCAAGGCCGCTCTAATTGCAAATCTGCTTGCGTCACACTTGACCTGGAACGTCTTAGTGAAATCTGGCAATACCAGAATTGGCTATTCTATAATCTTCCTCTTCAGTAGATTGAAACTTTTCTCCACTTCCTTTGTCCAGTGAAAATATTTGTGTCTTTTCTTCACTGTGTCCATCATCGGTGCACTAATTCCACTGAAATTTCTGATAAATTTCCTGTAGAAACTAGCCAATCCATGGAAACTTCTAACTTCAAATATACTCTTTGGCGATGGCCAGTTCTTAGTGGCATCCACCTTCTCCGGATCCATTTTCACCTCATTTGCAGAGATAACAAAACCCAAATAAATGAGTTTTGTCCTCATAAATTTTAATTTCTTCATATTTATCAACAACTTTTCTTGCTGCAATCTCCTCATCACTGTAGCCAAATGCTTCAAGCGTTCATCTTCTGTCTTGCTGAAAATCAATATATCATCAAGATATACGATGAGAAATTTTCCTATGAAATCCTTCAGGACTTCATTCATCAATCTCATGAAAGTACTAGGCACATTTGTTAAGCCAAATGGCATAACAAGCAATTCGTACAGCCCTTCATTCGTCTTGAATGTCATCTTCCATTCATCACCTTCTCTCATTCGGATTTGATTATATCCGTTTTTCAAATCAATATTTGAAAAGAATCTTGCTCCACTCAAGCAATCCATCAAGTCATCCATCATTGGCAATGGAAATCTATATCTGATGGTAATCTTTTTAATTTCCCTCGAGTCTGTACACATCCTCCAGCCTCCATCATTCTTTGGACTGAGCACTATTGGAACAACACATGGACTCAAGCTCTGTCTAACCAACCCTTTGTCCATTAAATTATGAACTTGTCTCTTGACCTCTTCATTCTCCTGCGACGTCAATCTGTACGATACTTTGTTTGGTAAACTAGATCCAGGTATAAGGTCAATGTGATGACTTATATTCTGATTGGTGGCAACAAACGAGGTAGTTCTTCCACTACTATATCAGCAAACTCCTCTAGTATCTATTGGACTTCCTCTGGCAAATCATCCACTCTTGTACTGGTTAAAACAATTCTAGTCTTCCTGACCATGATGAATTGTGTATCTTCCTTCTTATTAACCTCCTTAAGAAGTTCCTTCCCTCTCATGAGAAGTACATTGCTTCTCACTTCTGGTTTTGTTTCTTTATCCTTAATCGGCAACAACATGTGAGTTCTCCCATTCTTCTCCAAGGTGCATGTGTTCTTTCTCCCATCATGAATCACATTTATGTCATATTTCCATGGTCTACCCAACAATAAATGACAAAAATCCATGGGAATGACATCACATAGTATTTCATCTTTATATCTTCCTATTTTAAATTCAACTAAACATTGTTTAGTGACATTTACCTAATGTCCTTTTTGTATCCATGAGACCCTATACAAGCTTGGATGCTCAATAGTCTCCAACTCTAGTTTTTCTACCATCTCTATAGAAATGAGATTATTTGTGCTACCACTATCCATGATGACTTTGCATACCCTGTCTTTGGTCTTCCAAGCAATCCAAAAAAGTTTGTTCCTTTGGATTGGGTTTTTTGTCGGTTTCTCTGGCTTCAAGAGAACTTTTCTCATCATCAAGGATCTTCCACCCTCAGCATCTTCTGCCTGAACATTCCATCCTTTTACACCGGCAATGTGAGTTTCACCTCCTTCTTTCTTCTTGTCTGGATATTCATAAGATTTGTGTCCATTTTTTCCATAGGTAAGGTATTTTATTTCTCCACCTCGGCCTCTTCCTCTTCCTCTGGTACGAGGAAAAGTATTCCGGTCAGCATACTGTCCTCTCTGTAAGATTCCACCTCTCTCATGTTGAGTTTGAGGTTTCTTTCCCTCTTCTTGAGGTTTCTGATTCTTGTCTTGGGCAATTGGCTTGCCTCTAGCCTAAATTCTTCCTTGGCCTCTTTGACCTTGCTTTAGGCTTAGATTTTCTTCAACTTTCAGAGCCATCTGATAAGGATCTTCTATAGTCTGAATGATCATCATGCTCATCTCATCTTGGATGTCATATCTCAGACCATTCATGTACCTAGCAACCTTTTCATCATCGCTTTCCCGATGTCCATCTCTGATGTTTAGTTTGTAGAATTCTTCAGTGTATTCTTTCAATGACATCAACTTCTGTCTCAAATTCTGCATTCTCCGAAATAGAGTGATTTTGGTAATCCTTGGGTATGAATTTTGCTTTCATCTTTGCAACCATTCTATCCCAACTCTTGATTTTTTGCTTGCCTTTGCAGCATCTGTTAGCCTGTAGTTCATCCCACCATAATGTTGCATGTCCTTTAAGTCTTGTGATAACATGTTTAAATTTCTTGTCCTCCTCGACATCCTCATAGTCGAAGTATTTATCCAGAGCTCTAATCAAATATAGAAGCTCTTCAACATCTAGGTTTCCCTCATACATGGCAATCTCCATTTTTTCCCTTGCACCTATCCTTGCGAGAGCCCTAAATAGGCGTTCATATATAGAGTCTTTGACTGAGACTTATTCATTTTCATTGTCAGCCTCACTGATATCTCTAGTGTCGACTATGCACCTTTGTTCTATTTCCATGGCATCAAGCCTAGCACATAGTTCGAGCATTTCACTTTTCACTGTTGGATCAGGCATTGGTCTATCTCTCCTCCTCGGTGGTATGGCCGAGAAATATTCTTCCTTCCTCTGTTACATAAAGCAAAGACTCTTTCTGTGCTCTGATACCAAATGCTACAGACCCCCAAACCCTAAGGTCCAAGGTCCACGCAGGATCGTTCTATTATGCCCCTTGAGTCTAATTGACTCTTTGGTTTCCCCTCTGGAAATACCCTTCATGCAAAATAGTGTATCCATAGGTCCTTATGAATTGAGCCCGCTTGAACAAACACTAGGAACCAACTCAAATATTCCGATCAAACAATATGATCACACCCTTCGCTATTTCTCAACTTCGGATTTCGCAACTTTGCGACTTCTCCTTCCGAGTTTCTCGACCTTTCAACTGTTGAAAACCAAAATTCCAATTCGCCGAAATTGTTATCGCGTCTCACGATTTCGAGAATCTAGGGACAAAGAAACCCAATCACTTTCCCTCAAAAATGCCAAAATGTCAAATTTCGATATGCTATCCATTGTTGGTCCCACAACAGAACTTTCTGCCTTTTCAGAATTTAGGACTTCGTGATTTCGCGAATCCAAATGCAAGGCTCTACGTCCTTCAACTTTCGAACTACGAAATGGTCCACAAGGTTTGAATCCACCAATTGACATGGACATGCCACCTATTTCTCCTAAGGTTTTCTACCTTTGATGTCGACTACTGCCACCTGCCACTTTTTTGGGGTTTCAGGACATCCTCTCCCAAAACGTTGTCTCCTCCATTTTTCGACTCCCTAAATGTCGAAATGATCTTACAGCCCTCGTTGGCTTGGATCTAATGGTCCTATTTCTCCTGAGCTTATACTTTGAAAATAAACACTCGTTGTAACTTCCCTTGCTTCTCTGCAAGATCTAATGACTCTCGGGACTTTGCGAATTCTCCATGGAGAATTCCATCTGTTTGTTCCTTCCCTAATAACTCCTGCGAATTGAACAAGATTCCTTCACCTCGACTTGACTTCTGCAAAACAGTTTTGCTGCATCTCCCTTTGGATACTTCAAAGCACTAACTCTCCTAAGCTTTCTCTGTGACCTTGAGTCTTCAAAAGACTCTTGCATGCATTCCTTGTGGAAACCCCTCAAATACTTCTAAGTATTTGAATCCTCGACTCTGTGCACTCTCCTGCAATAACAGTCCTTCAATTCACCCCTTAGTTGAGAAGTCTTGAACTTCCAACCAGCCTGCACACACCTTGCATGGCTCATGTGTCTCACCGGCACTTCTGCGGGAATGAGAACAACGGTATCCCTTATGAGTTTTCAGAGATAAACTCTGAATCTCCATCAATGCACTCCTTGCAGACGATTTCATTGCACTCCTTGCAGGAACTTCTCACTCAGGAAGAGAAACAATTGAAACTCATTCACTCTCTCTCAAACTTCAAACATTCGACATGAAATCATACATTCACACAGTATTAAAGCAAATGCATAACAGAGAGAATAAACAACCATAAGCATACCATTCAACATGTATACACAGAAAGTATCATAACACCATGAATCTGAATCAAATCTCTTTATATTAATTCAGAACTTCTGTACATGGGTTCTTCTCTACAACTTTCTGCTACAACTCCCCTCTCTTGCTCTATGCTCTAATGATATAATTTATAATTATAATAAAATTATACAAAAGCGAGGGTGTCTATAGTCGGTTTTCCCTCGTATGCTCTAAACTGTCTAATCTGGAATTTAAATCTATCTACTTTCATTTACTGGGCATAAATGCCTTTTACATCGATAGATGATAGCAGCTTGCTCAAGATCTATTTACAATATGGAAGTGCACCTTCTTAACTATTTCATTAATGCTTGTGCATTCAAACTTTCAAAAACATTTCAAAACAATTTTGACATGTGCCAAAATGTGATGGCATTCATGCCAGTCGTCTTCCAATTTCACGCTTGCTTATTGCTGGTGATGCTCCTGCAACGAAATCCAGAGTGGGGTAACGTATGTATACCTTCGTAGACTTTACTAGTCAAATCATTGGTTCACATTCTTAGTCTTTTTCATACATACGATTGGTCATTATATTTTTGTTTGTATTTGGAATAAGTTAAATATGATAAAAACCTATAAAATCTATATAATAGAGTACCAATGCATTGTCAATTGTATTCATATGTTCCGTAATTAATTATTTTGTGTGTAATATTCTAGTCTCATGTTTTGTTGGTTAATGTGACATTGTTGGTTAATCATGAAGAAGCTACATGTTTGTTTGTCAGGGATCGTTGCATGCAATGATTGTGTTTTCTATTACATCTAATCCTGCATTGGATTTTATTTTGTGAAATTGTATTTATTGTAATCATGAGGGTGTTGGTCCAGCTTAGTGTGTATTGAAACCTCCACAACTCTCTCTCATTTGAGATAGTCGTGAGGCTGATGAGATAACTCATTGGTATTTGTTGATGTAGAGTTTCCTGTGTTGAGCATGGAGAAGGACTTGAAAAATTGTTGGAGAGATGTACGATTGCTGTATGTTGTGCCTATTTAATGGATTGTTGTGTGTTGTCTAGGAGGGATCGTTGTGTGGTGAATTTCTAGTTTGAGAAAAATGTGAGATGGAAAATATTGTCTTTACATGTTGAAAGAAGCCACTTAGGAGAGAGAGTGATGTTTCCTATAAAGAGAAGAGATACCACCGTGTAAAGAATTTTTATGTCATCCTTTGAGCCTGTAAATGGTTGTGTGTTAACAATGAAATTGTTGAGGTGAACTTTCATTTCTTGAGGTATCACCGATCTGGTTTGTGTTGGTTTGCATTGTTTGTATGTGGTTGTCAGTTAGGAAACATTTTTTTCATTACTTTTTGAAATTATAAATCGTTGTTGAAAGCCATCTATTGTGAAGAACAACTTCCATCCTGTTAAGGAGTAGCCCATTGTAGAAATGAAGGAAAATATCGTATTTGCAAAAAAATCATTGTTTAGCCACAGTTCTTATCATTTTCATAGCATGGAGAGTGAATTTGTTTCTCGGTCTTAAATTTAGTGTGAATATTCCTATGTTGGGAAGCACACAATGCGTTGTGGAGCTATGATATTACTGCTGTGAAGAAGAGTTTTCTTCATATGAATTGAAGGTTGACTTGAATACAAGATCACTGAATTTTTTGTTAGGTCATTTTTTTTTGTGAGTAGAATTCATGTTGATATGAAGTTTCTCATGTTAGATTATATGAACAGGAGAAGTCGTGGGTCAACAAATAACACTTAAACAATTCCAGATAGAACTAAAACAATTTAGGAGAAAGAATCAAAGAACCAAGGCATCATATTTCACATATGGAGTGTCTCTAGTTTTAGTTGAAGAACCAATGCGTGAGGATCACAATGCAAAATTAGGTCAGATAAATGAACAATCTCAAGAAATAGATGAAATATTGAAAATATTAATACCGATTCCCCATCTTTTTTAGGTAAAAATTTTAAACTTTGGGCAATTAAAATGGAAGGATTACTTAGTTCAATAGATTTATGGCATTATGTTCAAGATGGTTTTGTTAGTTCTCATGATAAGAGAAGAGGTCCTATAGCATTATATCTTCTCCACTCAACAATCCATGAAAGTATATTTTCTTCTATTTTATATGAATTTGGTGAAGTACACAAAGAAAAAATGTTTTGTAATATTATAGAGATGAAGTTCAGTGTGAGGGGGATCAAGATAGTTGAAACTCAAATTGATCAAGATATTGTTGTTGAAAATGGTGATTGTATGGACAGCCTTGTAATTGAAATAAAGACTGAAGATGGTATAACTACATGAACAATGCTTAATGATCAAAGTGTGTCTGTAGATGTTAATAAATCATCTTGTGATAATGAGGAAACTGCCAATATATTAATAAATCATCTTGTGATAATGAGGAAACTGCCAATGATGCAATATGTAGAGATTTAATGAATTAAACAACTAATACTTTTGATGGAGATGAATGCATAACTTCTTATGAAAAATTTTGTTAATCCTTTGTAAATCCAGTTAAATATGATGATGATGACTTTTCAAGTGAATGATGGTTCCAAATATTGTAGGAGAAGAAACTCATAGATGATTTGTTAAGTGGAAGAGTAACCATGTTTCCAGAACATGTGGATGAAGCTACAAAAAGAAGATTGTTGCAAAAGAAGAAGCAAAAGACAAAGATGAATCAACACTTGAAGAAAATGGGCTTAATGCAGCAACAATAAAAGTAGAAGCATTTAAACAATAAGAAGAGCACTCAAATGAAGTGTCAACAAAGTTTGAAGAAGAATTACAGTTTCTTGAAGATTGGCTTGAAACACCATGTTTTGATGGATCTTGCACAAATGTTGTAGTAGAAGAAGATATAAATGAAGAATCAATAAATGATGAAGAGGACATAGAATGGGAAGAAAAAGTGAATACATATGATGAATTCGATAGCATTCTGATGCATTGGACTCCTAAAGAAATTTGATTGTTTTGTGAATTAATGTTGCAACATTCCATTGAACGAGGCATAAATGATTGTGGTAAAGCATGGAGGCCAACTATCAATGAAAATTTTGAGGAATTTATAGATACTGAAGGAAAATCCAGGAAAACAAAGCTACAACCAAGTTCTATAACGATGAAGAACAAAATCAAGATTAAAGTGGAGAATAAAACAAGTCAGAAATTCTTCAAGATCTGGAGCATGAAACGTAAGACGGTTAAGTCTTCAAGATGAAGTTGCTAATTTATAGGAATAGTTGAGACAAAGACCAACAAGCATGTTGTGTGTTTTCATTGTATTTATTACATTTGTCCATTAAGATGGAGTGTACGAGAATAATGGAAAAATGCCACACTTAAGGAATTCTTAGAAGCAATTTATATTGAATGCTAGTTTAGTCTTTGGTTGGTTTGATCCATGATTTCAGGAGATTGTTAAGAATATCCTAGCCTATGTATGAAGGTTGTGATCCTCGTCTCACTTGATTCAGGCCTTGTGGCCTCACTATTATTGTGTGTGGTTTCTCTCTATTTCATTGTTAATATGGTATTAGAGTGCGACTAGACGTAACTCCCTCACGGGAGAGCCTAGTAATATGGGGAGAGGATAGTAGTATGTTGTGTGTGAGTTGTTTCTCATCTTTGTTTCGTCTTCTATACTTTTTTCGTACCATGTGAATATGTATGTGTGTTGGATTAGACCTGGTGTATGAGATGCTTCTTTGGAATCGAGTCGTTGTTGATCCATGATTTCAGGAGATTGTTAAGAATATCCTAGCCTATGTATGAAGGTTGTGATCCTCGTCTCACTTGATTCAGGCCTTGTGGCCTCACTATTATTGTGTGTGGTTTCTCTCTATTTCATTGTTAATATGGTATTAGAGTGCGACTAGACGTAACTCCCTCACGGGAGA
>JASDQU011402534.1:0-23827 GCA_032191745.1 Picea mariana | reverse complement strand
TAGCATGGACTATTGGTTGGTACGTCCATTGTTTTCCAAACCCATTTTTTGTCACAAGAGTTCACAACACTTAAATAGAAGAGTTGTTGTTTTTCATAGATTGGGTCATCGCTCATAAATTTTGTCTGTGCAGAAGGTATCTTGTGAACAAAGTCGCATGAAAGGAGTCGTCTGATTTCTTTCTTTTTCTCAAATTTTTCACCGCTCAAGAGATTGCAATGTGTTTGGAGGTGCATGAAGTGAATAGTTTTTGGGTTCTACGGACCCTGTTTGACGCTGGAACAATGTCATTCTCAATCACTCAGGGGCTGGAAATGTTTGTTGTAGTGGGAGCTCTGGTCTGTTAGCGCCCACCGTGAACCCGCGAACACAAGGTGAAAGAGTGTGATTATGTGCCATAAGTTTCTTTGATGGTGAAGAGTATTTATATAAAATATGTATACGTAGATTCGTTAAATGGCTGAAATAATTTGTTTGATGGAAAGGCTTGTGCTCATACAAATGGTGTGGATCTTGGATTTGTATATTGCATGAGGGACACTTTTTTATATCATTAAACAATGAGATTGAGATTGTTAAATTTCTCTATTGAGTGGAAACTTCGAGACGAGGAGCATTCAGAGAGGTGTAGATGAGGTATATGATGGATTTTCATCTTTTTCATAATTATTGGCTAGAATCTATCATGTTATGAAAAATGCATTCATATGTTTGGTTAAAAGAATTGGATGTTTATTGTCATAACATTTAGTTTGGTTAATTATTGTCAGAAGTTTGACTCTATGTTGGAAATGGTCATTCCAATATTATAAAATTGGATTAGAAAATGTTTGCAAGAACTATGAGTACAAGATAAATTATTATCAAGACTATGAGATGAGATGTAAATGGGATTATATTTATGACAATGTAATGGGATTTGGGAATATGATTGTTATAAAGGAAGATGGTAACCTTTGTGTTGATGTAAATAATTTTTTTAATTTTTGTTGTATCTCAATTAATGATATATATGAGATGCAGGGGATGCATAGTCAGTTGTACCCGACACCAGAAAGTTTTGGTCCAAGTTGTATTGCCTCTTCATAGGCAAGTTAGTTCCCCATTTTTGTTGTAATCTCTTTTATTCATGCATGCATGTTTTGGTGCAGATTCACACATAGTTATCCCTCTCAGCATAGAGAGGATGTGTCATCAAGTTGTGTAATTAACCATTAAAATATGAGGGTGGCAAGTGGACTCATATCTAAGCCTGATGTTTCGATTAAGGGGGGGGAGGGGGGAAATTGAGATGGATTTATCTCAGAATGTGATGGACCAAGTTATGATTAAGGGAGAGCCTAACATGTTGATGAACCACATAGGTGAAAATCATTTCTACAGAAATCGCAAGTACATTGGTTGGTACCCATGTATCTTGGTAGATGAATTTCTTTTTATATGGAAGTCAATAATCAGATGCAAGTACAAGAGGAACAAAAAGAAAGTTCAAAAGATTGAAGCCCTAATAGTGATGAAGATATGACCACATATATATTTAGATAAGTATTCATTAATGGAGTGTGAACTGGAACATGCAATTCTTACTTATCTAATATGCTTGCTAATGTAATGATAAGTAGAGTCAATCTCGACTTGAGTTGTCTAATCTTATTCTTAGGTGGTTGTTTGAGAGTTATATTTGCGAGATTTGTATTTTGTATGTTGTTGAGACAATTTGTCAACCTATCCTTTTGTATTTAGAATGATAACAGCCTATGCACTCTATATAATAGAGTCCAAATTTATTGTAAATTATATATATATATATATATATTCAATGATTAATTATTTTGTGTGTAATACTGTACTCTCTCGTTTCAATAATTGAACCATAAAAACATACAGTGTTTGGTTGTTTAATAATCCTACATATTCTAGACGAATGATAATCGTTAATGCATTATAAAATTGGAATTAAAATTCACACATCACAAACAAAAGTGGTAAAGTAAATTACAACTACCAGTGCTTTGTTATTGCTTTTTCATATTAAGATCCCTCGAAAAAGGCTGGATGGAAACTCTATAATCCAACCTACATTCAAAAAAACACAATAAATCAACGGATCAATTTGATAGGAGAAACAAAGTAATATTAAATAAGAAAATTAAGTCACATTAATTACAATGTATATGTATTAAATATTAGAAGGAATTAAGGATTTCTCCATGTGAAAATGGAAACTATTACAAATTTGGCACAATGAGTTGTAGGGACACTATAATTCCTTCTAAAGATGCATCATATAAAATCCACTCTAAAACTATTAAAGGAGTTATCAACTAATAGAAACAAATTATTAGAAACATAATAATTAAAATAAATAGATTTTAACAAAATGATAATTAAAATAAAAGCATGATAAAGTAGATTTTTATAATTCCATGTTCATGTTATTGTTATGTGCAACAACATGTTTGAAGAAAATAAATTAATGAACATGTCTTATATCAATACCGACATGTCTTACACAATTTTCGTGGAAGATATAGAATTGCAAAGCCATGTTGAAGATGAATTGCAAAGCCATGTTGAAGATGAAGACTTTTAATTTATAAAATAGTTTTACAAATTAAAGAAGAATTGAATTTATGTTTATATATTTTTGTTTGTTCTATATACAATACACGTATATTTTTCCTATAAATTGTATATTTCCCTATAAATTGTATATGTTTTTATATATCTCTTTCTTATAATAAGTGTATAATAAGTGTTTTTTATTTATATGTTTTTATACATCTCTTTCTTATTTCTTATAATAAGTGTATACACATCTCCTGCAATTTATTTCAACTCGATTCTCTTCCTGCAAACGGTTATATATACAACAAACATTGAGTTCATTGAGTTATGGACTAATATGCTCATTAATCATGTTGCAGTAGTTTGAAGGAGATAGTAATATTTCTTGTTGTCATTTGCAGGTTGAGTTTGAATGAATTCGATTCAAAAGGGGTTTCTATTCCACCCAAAAAGGAACTCGGGTTCCACTAGTGGGTCCCTTATCGATATTCTTCCTTACAACATATAAAAAATACTTGAATTACCTTTTTTTTAATCCACAATTTTATGTAACTCATGCGACGAGTGTTTTGAAATCATTGGTTTAGTTTTATATCGATTAAATGAAATCTTCTAAGTTTTTCTTTCCAAAAAAATATCACGAGGAAGGTCGCTTGCAAATTCTATGCAAAATTGATATTAGGTGTCTGATAGCGATTAAACATTCCTTGGGATTTAGATGTGAGGATATCCAGTTATGTATTTGTGCCTTGAAATATTATATAAAAGCTTTTGATTTCTAAATGCTTTGAAACACATTCGTTTAGAATGCTTCCTATTTCGTTTTACTTGCATTTTACTGTATTTTAATATAAGAGAGCACTATAAATACCTCTACTCTCCACTATCTATCTTATTTATTTGGATATTCCATAATTGTTATTATTCAAAAAAACTGCACTTTTGTTATATGATAATTTCGAGAGCCTAGTAATTCACATACTTATGCAAGGTGTATTCATATTTTCATCCTCATAATTATAACATCAAATGCATAATTCCATATTCTAGGTAATGAAGAAGATCTGTTTAATTTAAATATAATGCATGCATATATAAATGAATTGATTCTATAGTAAACGTATAATTCTTTAGCATTAATGAAATTCTATAACATAAATATAATTATGTAGCAAACCCACTATTCTATAGCTACTTGAGAATTAATAAATATATATATGAAAAATAAACCCTAATATTTTTAATTTTGTAGTTGTATACTAATCAATAAATACTTCATAAAATTGAATCACATCTTGGGGTAGAATCCCCCTTTTCTCTTCTAGAGGGTTGCTCGACCTCTTGGTCTACGTTTGTTCACTACTCCTAAGTCGAATTGACTCTTCGAGTCCCTGCTGGAACTCAATTCACTTTTTCATAGGTCTCTCCTTCTCCAAAGTGCAGGTTCTATTAGACCTGTGGCTCTTTCTTGGCCCCTTTTGAAGAAATTTAACAATGATGCTAGCTCTTTGTGCTAGGTCCCTTCTCCCATGTAACCTTGGGCTGTTTCTCGAGGCAAAGCCCTGAAAGGCGCTTCATTCTTCGGGCTTTGTCCTTTTCACAATAGCCAACCTTTGTTCCCCAAACTCTGAATCGGTGAACACAACTTGTGTGAGGATCAACGGTCCTCGTCACTTCCTTAGATCAATGACCCTAAATTCTTTGGGCATCGAGAGTATTGGCTTTACCAACTCCACTTTACTCTCCCCGTTCTTTCGGAGCACCACTTCTCCGAAATACGTGGATCTCCTCCACGTGTCCCTTCCATATCTAATGGTCCATATTCACTCCGCTCTTCGCGACTTCGTGAAAATTTCCCTCTTCCCTATGAAAATCTTCCAGAACTCTATCTCTCGAATCTCTTGATCATTTGCCACCTATATTATCCTGATAATGGACGAGGCCACTTGGATTCGGAACTTTGACACTTAGCTACCTCATTCTCCTGTTAATGTTTGGACTCTGATCTGATGGTCCATATTTCTCCTCCTGCATTTGATCTATCAATTGTTGTGGCTCCTCCACTTAAGCTATGGCTTTCTCCTAATACTGAGAATATCTCATAAATATCAAAGGCTATGGCCTTCAATGTTCTTCTGGTGAACCTAATTGTTGGATCTTGGTAGAGCTTTCCCTACTGAGCTTGTAAGGCGAACTTTAATTACCTCTTGCACACTCCTTGTGCTTAATTGAGAATTCATATGAATTCTCACAACACTTATCTAAATATTGGCCTAGTGCACTCCCTGCACATGCCTTCCTCCTGCTTTTTGAAATCCTTTAGGTTTACTAATGTGACTTCTTCATCTGCTCAATGCACGTGTGCATATCTTCCTTCCCTCGGAGTGTTCAATAACTTTGTTTTTTCCTCAATGTCTCCGACACTCCAGAATGTGTCGGTTATGTCCGCTCCTTGCACCTGCTCAATGCCCTCCTGGCAGAGTTCTACAAAATCCTCAACAATTCTATTTTTTGTGCCTTCTCTGCACAATTCTCCTCTAAGGTATTCAGTAACCTTGAGGCTCCCCTCTAAGTATGAGAACTATTCTGTTGTTTCCTCCTAGAATGTTCCTCTATGAATCGAAAGAGTTCAGACTCACACTCCTTGTGTTGGCTCATTGAGTTTCAACACTCTGTCGCGCACTCTGTTGTGCTTAGCCTAAACAACCTAGAAGATTTTGACAAATTGACAGATAGAGAATCCTATAACTATCCCTATATATGAATTATAACATACATGTACATTATGCATCCATAACACACAGATAACATTAATTAAATACAAGAAAACATACACAAAATTATATGAGGAAAATATTCTTCTTTTGTATTAATATGAATGCTAATTACAATGTATGAGCTCATACTGCAACTAAGTCTTAGCTCTCAACAATCTCCTCACAAAAACTGGAACCTCCTTTTCGACATATAATACAAAGATTTATACAAGAGGGGCTCGGCGAGCTTTCCCTCCAAGCTACACTAGTGGTGTCTAATCATCATTCAAAAGACCTATCTCATGAGGCAGATTACATTGAGTGGAAATATAGTTCGAATCAGTTATATATCCTTCCTACTGTCATCCACTTAAGGTGACCTCATCTATATCTTGTGCAAAGGAATGACTTGGCTCTTCCAGCCTGACATCATTTAATTTCTTTAATTACATTTAAATTTCAAGGAAAAATGGGACGGTTGGAACCTCTCCCTTCCTTGAATGTGCACCAATGAGATAGATAGTTGGTGTGCACTGAGGTGGATAGATGCTCCTGCATCATACTCCACTTCTACAAAAAATTCATGAGCTCCTAGTCATGAGCTTCCCAACTTTGTTGAAATCCTCCTGGATCCGAAACTTTCTCCTAGAGCTGTCCTCAGACTCCTCTACTTTGTTGTTGATGCTTCCCTACTACTCACTCATGTTTTCCTCTGTTCAACTTCTCCCTACTAACAACTTCTTTTGTTGACTTCATCATCAAATCCCTTATCTCCTCTATCACTTCGTCCAGCTTCTTTGCTGGCTATTTTTCCTTATGTAGGCTGCTCGAATACAACTCCTCATGTAGGTCGATGAGCATACCAACCTGGTCCCCCATGCTACCTTCATCTCTTGCAGCACTAACTAGCCACTCTGCTGCATAATACAACTCTGTAGAACCATCACTAAGGTTCTCCTCAACTATCTCTTATGACATACTATCTTCTACCAATTCCACTTGTACTTGTTCCACTCCAGATTCTTCTAGCCTCTCCTCATGATGACACATTTCCTCTGGCTTGCTTATCTCCTCCAGGCCATATTCTAGTTCTGGATTGTCCAACCAATCCTCTAGCATATTAAAATTCATCTCCCATTGAGTGAGAAACTCAACTATGTGATCCTCTTATGTTGTTGCACTTGTAAAACACATTATAATTTATGGACTCTCCTTGGCTGCTTGGCAAGAATACTTTGATTCCTCCAATGATCAGAATGATCCTCTGATCCTCCTCCTCGATGATGCAAGTATTTAAATTATCATCATCTTCATTCATTTGGTTTTCAATTCAACATGAATCTTCATATGTATGATGTTTTTCTTCTTCCTCCTTTCCATATGTCAACACCCCTTGCTAACATGAAATCTCAGTTGAGCTCATTTCTTCTCCCTTTCCCACCTGGAAAATTGGCATGTCTCCTCCACCCTCCTCGTAGTTTATGAGATAGACTGATCGCTTCTTATTTCTCACTTGGAAATCTACAAGATCTCTGCTAGATCTCTTTCTGTCATCAATGAGGTTCTGAACATGAATCAACCACCTTTTTAACACTGGTTGTTGCCTTTTGGCCAACATCTTATAAGCATGCCAACTCGCTTTCCTTTTCAGAGGCCATTCATACCTCTAATGTGCCTTTTCCTCATGCTGCATTTTCAATGCTAGCTTCTCTATTTCTACTTGGATTTTACTGAGATCCTTATTAATTTTTTCTTTTCTCTTCTGTGGTAAGTATTCTCTTCGACTGCTCTTATGGATTTCAGTAACCATCCTTCTTGCTTCACCTGCAGCCCACATGGATGTCTACCATATGTTGCACACCTTGCAATAGTCTCTGCAGAGCATCACACTCTGTCTCCCTTCACTTGTTGTCTACAAGAGAACTTCTAATACGACTTAATGATATCATCTTAATTCTCTGTCTCTGCTACCTTAAAAAAAATCTAGGCTCTGATACCACTCTGTTGGTATCAAAGTATCTCCTCTATCTACTCTCTTTCCTACGATCTACAAAAACAATTAGGCTCTAATACCACTCTATTGGTATCAAAGTATCTCCTTTCCCTACTCTTTTGCCTATGATCTACAGACAAAATTAGGCCTTGATACCACTCATTTTGTATCAGAGTATCGCTTATGTCTACTTGTTTTCTTATGATTTGCAGAAAAAATTAGGCTCTTATACCAGTCTAGTGTAGACCCACCCTTTCTCTCCTAGGGGGATACTCAACCTCCCGGTCTACGATCATTCAGTACTCCTGATTCGAATTGACTCTTCGGGTCCTTGCTGCAATCGAGTTAACTTTTTCACAAGTCCCTCTTTCTCCAAAGTGTAGGTTCCATTAGACCTGTGGCTCTTTCTTGGCCTCTTTTGAAGAAATTTAACAACGATGCTACCTCTCTATGCTAGGCCCCTTCTCCCATGTGACATTGGGATGTGTCATATGGCTAAACCCTAAAATGTGCTTCGGACTTCGAGCTCGACCTTTTAACAACATCCAACTAATGTTTCCCCAAAATCCGAGTTAGTGAGCACAACTGGTGCGAGGATCAACGATCCATGTCACTTCCTTAGATCAATGGTCCTAAATGCTTCAGGATTTAGGAGTATTGGCTTTACCAACTCCACTCTACTCTCCCCTTTCTTTCGAAACACCACTTCTTTGACATACATGGATCTCCTCCATGTGTCCCTTCTAGATATGACGGTTTAGATTCACTTCTCTCTTCACAACTTCGCAAAACTTTCACTTTTCTCTATGCAAATATTTTGGAACTCCATCTCCTAGATCTCCTGATCTTTCACCACCTGTCTTCTCCTGACTATGGACAACCCCACTTGGCTTCAGAACTTCGACACTTCTCTACCCGATTCTCCCACCAATGTCTGGACTCTGATTTGACGGTCCAGATTTCGCCTCCTAAAGTTGATCTGTCCACTACTGTGGCTCCTCCACATAAGCTCTCGCTTCCTCCTGATACTGAGAAAATATCCTAAGTATCAAAGGCTACGACCTTTGATGTTCCTCCTACGAACCTGACTAGTGGATATCGGTAGCGCTTTCCCTCTTGATATTGTAAGGTGAAATTAATTTACCTCTGGTGCACTCCTTGCACTTAATTGCACCTTCATATAACTTATGATTACATTTATCTAAATTTTGGCATGGTACACTCCCTGCACAGGTATTCCTTCTTCTTCTTCCTAAAATCCTTCAAGTTTACCAATGTGACTCCTTCATCCGCTCAATGCACACTTTTATAGCTTCCTTCCCTTAGAGTGTCCAATAACTCTATATTTTCCTCAATGTATCTAGCACTCCAGAACGTGTTGGTTATGTGCACTCCTTCATCTACTCAATGCCCTCTTAGCACAGTTCTATAGAATCCTGAACAATTCTTCTTTTTGTTCCTTCTCTGCAAAGTTCTGCTCTAAGGTATTCAGTAACCTTGAGGCTCCCCTCTAAGTATGTGAACTATTCTAGTGTTCCCTCCTGGCATGTTATTCTCTAACTCGAAATACTTGCGACTCACACTCCTTACATTGGCTCACAGAGTTTCAATGCTCTATCGCACACTCCTTGTGCTTAGCTTAAAGAATCGAGAATAGTTTGACAAACTTTTAGATAGAGAATTCTATCACTATCCCTATAGATGAAGTCTAACATACATCCACAACATGCTTTCATAACACACATATGAAATTCATTAAATATAGGAAAGCATACATATAATTATATGTGGAAAAATGCTTATTTTGTATTAATATGAATGTTAATTACAGTGTATGAGTTCAGACTGCAACTGAGTCTCGCTTCTCAAAAATATCCTCACAACAAATTGAACCTCCTTTTGGGAATACAATACAAAGATTTATACAATAGGGGTTCGATGAGATTTCCCTCCAAGCTACAGTAGTGGTGTCTAATCACCATTGAAAACACCTATCCCATGAGAACGATTACAATGAGTGGAAATCTAGTCCAAATCAGATCGAGATCCTTCCTACCGTAAGCCACTTATTTCAAACTCATCTATATCCTATGCAAAGGCGTGTCTTGTCTCTTCCAGCCTGACAACATCTAATTGCTTTAATTACATTTAAATTTCGAGGCAAAATGAGAGGGTTGACACCTCTATCTTCCTTGAGTGCGCACCAACGAGCTAGACAGTTGGCGCGTGCTGAGGTGGATCGATTCTCATACATCACATATTTATATAGATCAGACCATTATAGATGCATGAAATCTATAATCTACATAAATGTAACTATTGAGATATAATATATCAAATCCTATAGCTACATGATATTGAAATAATCCTATAGAAATGCATAGTAAATAAAGATACATATTTGTAAATATTTATGCTGGGAACATAAATGGAATAACCATGTTACACCCAACCGTAGATACAAAAAAACCATGATTACATGTCCTGATCACCCCCTAGCCTGACCATGACTCTAGAAGGGAAAATTGAGGATTACGCTTTAGCCACTGTCTCTGTGAATAGTTCAAAAAATCATTTGTCTAACACCAAATGTGCTCATAACAACAAATAGTATTTTCCCAACATACTCAATAGTGTCCTACCTCACACATATGTTGTATATATCCTTTTTCCATTGCCTAGTACTTTCCATTCAATTTCCTCCTTGGTAAATTTGCAGCTTTACAAATCCCTGACAATGACAAAACTCAACTTCTGACACTTGTAAAAATCAGCTATGAGTTAACTCAAACATGTTCCCCAGTCATGGAGTCAGATTTAGTTGTTTTTAACATGGTTGTTCTACCTATTTTCCAACATTTAATTTATTAAAATATCTGTCTCATACATTTGTCTATAAAAAAGGACAGTTGACAAGTCAAACACTTGCCAAACAGTCATAAAAATAATAATTACATACTTCAACAAATTCAAATCCAAATTTCCAGAAATCGAAATTTATTTTAAGCACAACATTTAAAAAAAAAAGTTTTAAATATTTGAGGATTTCATATCCTCTCCCCCTTATGTATAAAATTGTCCTCAATGTTAGTCTTTCCTTAAACCATCACTTGGAGTAGAGTTGGATAAGATTTCAGAATTTCTTCTTCCAACTCCCAAGTATCCTCATGAGGACTAAAGTGCTTCCATTGTACTTTTACTTGAGCAATGTCTCTATTACGATGTATTGTTTCTTTCCTGTCCAAAATGCATAGAGGTTCCCCTTGGAACTCGACTTCTAGTTTCGCCTGTACCATGTTCCAATCAATGATGTTAGTAGGATTATGAATATGTATTTTTAATAATGAAACAGGAAAAACATTATGAACTTTTAAATTTGCAGGGAGTGCTAGTTGTATGCAACTGGTCCGATTTGATTCCAGACTTTGAATGGACCAAAATATATTGGCGCCAACTTGGAACAACTTCCTAGCCTTAGGGAGCTCCTCCTTGCCTTGACTTTGATATATACATTTTCTCCAATTTTGAATTCTTGATGTCTCATTTTTAGATCTGCATATTTTGTTTTGACGATCTTATGCCTCTTTCAAATTATGTTGTACCCTTTTGACCATATTTTCCATTTCTTGGAGAATTTCTGGTGAAACCATAATCCTATCAACCAGATTATCCCAACTGATCGGGTTTGTACATTTCCTTCCATATAAAAATTTGAAAGGACTCATCTTAGTTGATTCTTGAGACCCATTATTGTATGTGAATTCAACTAAGTCTAGATACTCTTCCCACTTAATTGGTTTTTTTCTTACATACATTAGTAATATATCTTCAATAATTTCATTCATATTTTTTGTTTGTCCATCCGTCTATGGATGGTAACTTCTATTGACATTCAGATTGGTACCCAAACCTGTCATTGAAATCATTTCTCATTTCCATTCTGGTATAGGAAGAGGTTAAAAAATACCTTTCACATGTTGATGTTCAACCTTTACCTATTGACAATCTAAACATTTAGACAAATATTGAGTTGTTTCATTGTTCATATTAGGCCAAAAATTGTTTTATTTAAGACATTATCATTTTTTGGTATCCTAGATGACTAGAATATGGCTTTTTCTGCAACTCATTAAGAATCATCATCTTCAATTTAGTAGAATTATGTACATATAACCTATTTTTTTACCTTAAGAACCCATTTTCATCCACACTGAGATATGTACTATGCAGATTCCCCTCATTTTTTTCCAATTGGCTTATTGTTTTAATGTATTTTAAATAATTTGTTCTTGAAGATTTAATTATGTCCTCAATATCATTTTCATTTTTACTGATAATTACTTCATATAACTCGTTATTTATTTGACTTAGTGCATTTGCAACTTTATTTTCTTTTCCTTTTATGTGTCGTACTGCAAAATCAAATTCACTTAGCAAGGTTGACCACCTCATTTGTCTTGCATTGACATCTTGCTGACTAAATCAAGAGTTTTACACCACTTTTATCTATTGGTAATAGAAATTTTCTTCTGATTAAATAATGATGCCACATTCTCAATACATGAATTACAAATGCTAATACTAGATCGTGAGTTATATAGTTTTTTTCATGTTTCTTTAATTTGCATGATTCAGAAGAAATGGCATATTCATCCTTTGTTAGTACTCCTTGTAATCCTTATTTACTTCCATCTACACAAACTGTAAAGTCTTTATATGGGCCTGCCACTTTAATTATTGGCACTATAGTTAATAATCCTTTCAATTTATCAAAACTCTCTAGTCATTTTTGAGACTAATTAAATTTCATCCCCTTCTACTGCAATGATGTTGTAGGATAGGTGATTTTTGAAAAACCCTTCAATAAACCTCCAGTAATAATTGATAATCCCCATGAATGATCTTATGTCTACTACATCTTTAGGAATAGGCCATTCCATGATGCCTTGAATCTTTTCAGGTCCTACTGCAATACCATCTTTCCATATTACATGTCCTAAATATTGTATCTACCTTTGGTGAAATTCACATTTATCGAACTTAGCATATATTTTATTCTCTCTTAGAGTCTATAACACAATTTTAAAATGTTTTTCATGTTCTTCTTCATGTTTTGTTTATATCTTCGTCCTCTATCCCGATCTGATGATAAGAAGATCTCAAGTCTAGCTTAGATAATATTTTTTCTCCTCCCAGCTGGGTAAAGAGATCATTGATCCTAGGTAGCAGGTATTTGTTTTTAATCATCATTTTATTCAACTCACGATAATCAATACATAATCTTAGCATTCCATCATTCTTTTAACAAATAAAATTGGTCCCCCCCATGGTGAAACACTTGGTATGATGTATTCTTTATATAATAGTTCTTGTAATTTAATTTTTTAGTTATGTTAGCTCATGAACACTCATTCTATAAGATTCATTTGATACTGAGGAAGATCTAGGCAATAGATCAATAGAGAAATCTATTTCTCTCCTTGGAGGTAGTTTCAGTATCACTTTCACGAATACATCTTGAAATCCCTGAAGGATTACAAAGTCTTCAAAAATTGATTTTCTTTCTCTTTCTAAAATGTTAGTTACTTGAATAGAATACACTTTGCAACCCTTACTAATAAATTTCCATAATTGCATTGATGATATTTGTTTAACAAAAGCTATTTTTTTAATCATTCCTTGTATTGTTCTTGATATATTATTTTCATTGTTGTACAAAAATGAATTTTCATAATAGTTAAGTATCACTTTATACTTTTATAGCTAGTCCATTCCAATAATTATGTCATAAGATCATAAAGGTAACACATTCGGATTCAAAGTTTTATTATGACAACTTGTATTTAGTTCAAAATCAGAAACAAATTATGATACCTTTATTTTTGTCCGTCTTTCTAACTGTACTAACCAGGATTTAGCATGTTTTACCTTCTTTATCTACTTCGACTCTACTAAATTTGGAGTAATATAACTTAAAATATCTCTTGGGTTAATTAGTATAGATACATTGTTGTTATAAATTTTACCTTCAAGTTCCACAATAGTGGATTGATGATTTGCTTTCTTTCCATCCAAAGCTACATTGATTCTATGAATGCTTCTTCCAATATCTCCAACTGTTGAAGCTTCTTGTAGATTGTGGACTGAATTTTTTTATGTTCAATTTAAGCGTGGGGATTTTCTTCATTAATGGGTTTCTCCACTCCCAATATTTCAATGGTTCTCCGAGCTTGTCCACTATCTTATTGAATCCAAAATTTACTAGTTTATTCCTTAGCTGAGCTTGATGTGTGCTAGATGGATAGTCATTCCTTTGGAATCCTTTAGTCATGTTAAGGTAAGGGTCTAGTTTGAAACCTTTCTTCCGTTGATTCATTTTATCCTACTTCTTATCTTTCCATAACTTGAGAGTTTTAGATTTCAATTTATATTGTTCATAACACATTTTGCTTTCCTAAATACTTCATTCAAATACTTAGGACTATCAAATTCAATTCTGTCTTTATAAGACTATGGTAGACAACTCAAGAACCTTTGAAATATTTTTTTTTACATTATCTTCTTTTATATAAGGCACAAATATCAACATATATAAAAAATTATTAGTTAGATCATCCATAGACATTTTTCCTAGTCGCAATTTCATAACATTATTTAGACTTTCTCTCACAATAAATTTCTAATATGTATTGTTTCTTGAAGCTTTTTGTTATGTCAAGCAACCATTTTTTTTTTTTCCATTATCAACTTTAAACACCTGCAATTCCACGATAAAATTCCTCATTGTTTCCATCACATGGGTGTTTGAGCTTCCTTCACTATGATGTTTTGGTTTTCTAGGAATCTCTTGATTGTTGTTTCTCTAAGGTATGTCTCTTTCCCCATTTTATGTTGAAATTTCTAGCAAAGACAATTTGGACATAGTCTGTTTGTAACAATAAGTATTATTTGTTAGATTTTTCCCTTAACAAAATAATTTTCTAGTGTTAACCTTAAGCCCAACTATTGTAACCAACACCTCTGATACCATATGTAACAGACCCAAATTTCCACAATAAAAAAATAATTTCTTACATTGTAAATATGGATATGTTTTTTGTTGATTCTTATCTTAACAATGTATAGATAGATAATTCTTTCAATGATGAGTTAGATATTCTCATTTATTTATTATTTCATTTCCTCCAGTATTTTATTTTAATTTACTCTAGAAGGATTATCGTTATATTTATGCCTAAACATTATTTTTCAAAGTTATAAGAGTCGTGGGGAAATATTGTTTTTAATTATATATACATAACGCATTATAAGTACTCCTACAAAGTACCCTCTTTTGAAATATATAACACTACTCCATCATTCCAAGGAATCTTTGGTTATAAGAACTTGGACAATCATATGTAAACCTTCATTTATTTTTTTCTTATTCATATCATTGTTGACAATGACTTGTTCTCTTGGTCATGCGTTATTGTGGTAGTGTTTTAAGATACCACCAAGATTTTTTCATTATTTTGTTGGTGTTACAAAATTGATTTATTTATCTCGATCTTAGTAAAGGATTTTATGATGCCTTATCTAGTTATGGTATTGGGTAATATCAATTGAATCCTTTAATGGGTTTTACATTATCATGATCCATCACCACTATCATTAATCCTTTTTCGACCATCTATGCCCCGGACCAACTGAAATTCAACATTAATTATGTGTCACATGGCCTTTTGAAAAGCTAACATAAAAAATTATGTTGTTTGCAGGGTAGTACCCTTACACTGGGCTCAATGTAGTCTGATTTTCGAGAAAAAAAGTAAGAAAAAATTGTTCCTAATCCCTCACTTCATAAGGTAGGTCAATTAGTCTTTAGTTGCACTCCTATGGAAAAATTTCAGGTAATGTAATTTCCTGGAACGATTGGATATTCTACCTCATCCTTGAGGACATTCGACAACATACGTCCAACCAGGTAATTTCTATTTGTGGTGCTTTGCCTTGTTTTAATACTTCCTTCTTGTAATATAACCATCTTCAATATAAACATAAAATAATTATTTGTTCTCTTGAAAATATTCGTATTCCAATATTTGAATCATACTTTTTTGTTCTTCCTGGGTTATGGATTCGAAAAGATCTGTCAAATACATCAGAAACTAGTCTACTTCCATACTGAACAATATGGATTCTACCCTTGTAAAAAATTTCAATGATAATCTAATTTCCATACTTGGAAATCAAGGAGTCCTTCGCACCAAACTTATATGCGCTCAGATGTAGAGTTACACTCAGAGAATAAATTTGTCATAGTAATTTGTTCTCTAAAACGAAAACCTTCTTTTCCAAAGGACTCTTGGAAAAATACATAAATGTTTGTATTCTAATTATTTACTCCCGTCCCCAAAAATCCCAAGTTCTTATACTTAAAAATAATGAAGTAAGCGCCAGTTGTAAGGGCCAGTTATAAATTTCAGTTATGAGAGTCAGTTGTAGGCGTGTTAAGAGTCAGTTCTTAGTTAAGAGTCTAGTTGTCTTTGGTTTTCATGTAACCGACTCCATCGAGTCTTTTCCTATATAAAAATGTAATCCGTCTTCATTGAATAAGTGAGAAGTGAACGTAGCATCACCGTATGTTTGTTTGGCATATTTTATCTTGGTATCAGAACCACGGGGTGTAGTGCAGAAACCCCTGAGTCTTCGCATACCTGGGTTCGAGCTGGAGAAGAGTCGCATGCATCCCCTTTGGATCGTGAGTTTTTTTTTGCAGCCTGAGCTTTGTGGTAGAGCGTAAGTTTTTGCAGCGTACATGCATTAAAAAGGGGCCTCCTTCCTTTGAGAAATCGTGAAGGATTTTTGTGGAGTGTGAGGTTTGAGCATAGGTGAAGGTGAGAGATCATGGGTTCCAGGCTTCATACTGTAAAGGCCGATTCGATCTGGTGCAGAGGTGATCCACATTTGGTTGAAATTGAGTGGAAGATTGAGGAGCACTGATCGCTTTTTCTTGGAGGAGCAGACTAGGATTTGTGAATCACCATTTGTTGCATGAGCTTTGAGCGCGAGGAGGCTGAAACATAAGGTTTGTTAAATTTTGCATGAGTTATGAGAATGAGATTTAATTAAAAGTGGATATCTTTTATATTAAAGCGTGAGACTTAGTATTTAAACCCCTCTCTCCAATATATTTGTTGGAGTAAAATTCCATTATAGCTTAATGGGTGATCAATGATTTAAAAGTGGAATTTGAATTCATATTAATTATTTAAAAGTGGAATTTGAATTCATATTTGAATGCATGTAGAATTGTATGTGGAGTTTAAATGGAACAAAAAGTTATCAAAATTGGGTTTTTAATAAACTGTTAAAGTGGGTTTTATTTTGAAGTTTGTTAAAAGTGAATTTTTTCATAGTGGATAAAGAGGTGAAGAGAGAGTTATAAGTTTTTTCTTTAACAAGTGGATATTAAAGTGCATGCATAATTTAAGCTAAGAACAAAGATAGATTTAGATCAGTAGAGGATCTGAAGGCAGAGTGACAGAAAGTTGCATATCCTTGTTGATTCACTTGCAAAGACTAGATTACAGCGATGGAAAATCCCCTGGCAGAGACCTACCTCAATGAATCCAAAAAATTAGATGGCTCGAACTTCATTAAATGGAAATTCAAGATGCAAACGCTCATGGAGGGCTATGGTGTCTAGAACATTGCGAAGGGAACTGAACTAAAACCTTATGCGGCTGTAGGTGTGACAACAACATAGATCCAAGATTGGGAGAAACACGAAAACAAGGCAAAGGTATTGTTGCACATGTCAGTTAAAGATACCATAATTCCACATATTAGAGATGCTGCAACTTTTGCTGCAACATGGACAACTCTTAAAGCATTGTATGAAACTCGCAACATAAATCGCATTTTGTTTCTGAAAACTAATTTGCTAGGCATTAAGATGGATGGAAATGAATCTGTTAGTTCATTTTTGGGTCGCATTAAAGAGGTGAAAGAAAAGCTAGTAAATATAGGGGAAACTATTTCCAACACTGATCTAGTGACTATTACCTTAAATGGTATGTTAGAAGATTATCATATGTTCATAATAGGTCTCACAGCAAGGGAGAAACCTCCTATGTTTGAAGAACTAACAGGCATTTTGCTAAAAGAGGAAGAGAGACGTGGGAATCTAAAGCCTCGGAGTAAAGATTTTGCATTGTGGTCAAATAATAGATCTACAAGAGGGAGATCAGGAGTAAGAGACAGAGGAGGCAATTCATGGCAGAGAGGTAGTTCATCGCAGAGAAGACAATCTCTAAATCAAGGTACGCAATCTGACAGGAATGAGTCTAAGAGTTGTTTTTATTGTGGTCGACCTGGACATATGGTTAAAGACTGTCATAAGAATAAAAGTGATGAGGCTAGGAATAAACCTAGAACACATTCAGGTCATTATGCAGAAAAATCTTCAAATCAAGATCTTAGATTATTTATTGCTAGTGATGATATTGATGAACCCACGAATTTTGACTCACAGGATCTTAGGTTTTTTCTGTCTAACATTGCTTTATCTACTAAAATGCATGATTCTAATGCCTGTTTTGTGGATTCTGGAGCATCAATACATATGACTTGTAATAAAAATTGGTATGCTAATTTTAAAGAAACACATAATGGTGCCGGCATATATCTTGGAGATGACCGCGCTCATCAGATCAAGGGATATGGATACATTCCTGTGACATTGTCGAATGGTACTGTTCACCACATTCACAATGTGGTGTATGTGCTAGGAATAAAGAAAAATTTGATCTCTATGTCCACCATTACAGATCAAAACTTGAAGGTTAAATTCTTCAAGAATTATTGCATAGTGAAGGATCTGCTGGACCACTTCCAAACTATTGCAATGAGAGTCAGAGCAAGATTTCTATACAAACTTGATGTTACCAGCAAAGCACATCATGCACTGACTTCTGCAGCTATGGAAACATAGATTCTTTGGCATCAGAGGTATGGACACATCAATCATCCTGATTTATTGTTATTAGAGAAAAAGAATATGGTTGAAGGACTTCCTATGTTAAAGAATGAGAAGGTTACTTGTGATGGATGTGCATTAGGAAAGATGCACAGAGATGAATTCCCCTCTAATCTTGGTAAGAAAAAGAGAGATGTGTTAGATCTTGTGCATACTGATGTTTGTGGGCCTATGCAAACTAGGTCTTTAGGAGGTGCATTTTACTTTCTGTTAATTATTGATGATTAATCATTTGAGAAGATCTTCATAACAAATTCGGCTTCCTGAGAGGTATAAAGGCTATGCCCTAATGAGTAGCATTCCAAATGTCATATAATCCATGAGTTTTGATGAAGCTAATGAAAAAAATGAATGGCGAAATGCAATGGAGGAAGAATATGAATCTATAATGAAAAACAATACTTGGGAATTGACTGAATTGGCTAAATATAAGAAGCCCATTGGATGCAAATGGATATACAAAACCAAGTTTAAATAAGATGGTAGTATAGATAAGTATAAGGCTAGACTGGTGGCAAAGGGGTATTCACGAAACATAAGGTATTGATTATGCTGAAACATTTGCACCAGTAGCTCAATTGAATACTATCATAATGTTAATTGCTTTAGCTACAAAGTACCATTGGAAGCTGCATCAGTTAGATGTTAAATCTGCATTTTTGAATGGTGAGTTAAAGGAATAGGTTTACCTTACTCAACCTAAAGGGTTTGTTAAAAAGGGTCAAGAACACTTAGTGTGTAAAGTTAAAGAAAGCATTGTATGGACTAAAACAGACACCTAGGTCATGGTATGAGAAGATAGACTCTTTCTTTCTTCAACAAGGTTTTATGAGGAGCAAAAGTGATCCAAATATGTATACCAAATTTGATGAACAGGGGTATATAGTATTGATTTCATTATATGTTGATGATTTAATAATTATAGGAAATGCCGAGAATTTAATTGATGAAATCAAGGAGCAGTTATCAAAGGTATTTGAAATGAAATATCTTGGTGAGTTACATTACTTCCTAGATCTTGAAGTTTGGAGAAATGCAGGCCAAACTTTTGTTTCTCAGAGTGAGCATATCAGAGAAATACTTAAGAGATTTAAAATGGATCAGTGTAAGTCTTCTACTGTTCCGATGCAACAGAATGTTAAAATTTCTTTTGATGATGGTTCGAAGGAGGTGAATGGCACTTTGTATAGACAGATGGTGGGTAGTCTGAATTATCTTACCACAACCAGACCTAATATTTAATATTATGTGAGTGTGTTAAGTCAGGTCATGGTGAAACCTCATGAAAGCCATTGAAATGCAGCAAAGGCAGTACTCAGGTATCTAAAAGGTACACTTGATTATGGTATTAAATATATTGATGCATTTGATGTTGAGTTGACAGGTTATTCAGATTCTGATTGGACTGGCAATCTGGATGATCGAGGATCAACCACTGGATATACGTTTAGCATTGTATCCATGGTTGTTTCATGGAGCAGTAAAAAGCAGCCTATTGTATCTTTGTCTTCTACCAAAGTAGAATATAAAGCCTTGTGTGAAGCAACTTGTGAATTTGTTTTGTTAAGAAGACTTCTTCAATATGTTGGAGAAGAATGAAAGGAACCTACAATGATCAGATGTGATAATCAAAGTTCAAGAAAGATTGCAAAGAATCTAATTTTTCATGCAAGGACAAAGCATGTTGAAGCTCAGTATCATTTTGTTCGAGAAAAGTTGCAGTCAAATGAAATAACTATTGTGTATTGTAATACTAGTGAAAATGCTTCTGATATTTTCACTAAGCCTCTTGGAAAGATTAAGTTTGAACTGTTTAGGGAGATGTTAGGTGTAGAAGTGAATCCATTGTCCATTAAGGGGGAGAATTGGAAATAATGGAGTACGCACCAGTTGTAAGTGCTGGTTGTAAGCTCTAGTTGTAAGCACCAGTTATAAGCTTCAGTTGTGAGAGTCAGTTGTAGGTGTGTTAAGAGTCAGTTCTTAGTTAAGAGTCTAGTTGTCTTTGGTTTGCATGTAACTGACTTGGTCGAGTCTTTTCCTAGATAAGGATGTAATCTGTCTTCATTGAATAAGTGAGAAGTGAGTGTAGCCTCACCGTATGTTTCTTTGGAATATTTTATCTCTTATTTTGTTTGAAGAGAAACAATTCTATCCTTTTGGATAACTATTGGCTATCCTTACATAGTTATGTGAACTTCAGCTTACAATTTGTTTTCCTAGTCTATGCATTATTTACAATCACATATCAATATGTTCACTCTTCGTGAGATTAAGGATATGTAATAATGTGTTAAAATATCTCACTTATTAATCAGTTATAATTTAATCTCTCTCTCTCTATATATAGTGTCAAATATATCATAAAGGTACCCTATGTTGAAGGGGTTCTATGCTGTATTTTAAAAACTGGTCTTTAAAACAATGTTTCTATAGATTTCTATTTTTTTTTATTTTTGGTTGCACTTGATTTATCAATAATATCTAAAGTCCTACATGGATACAAGACTAAAAATGGATATCTAATGACAGTGTGAGGGAACCCATTAGTTATTTCCATGAGGTTCCACCTCTTCTTCGATCATGGATTTAATTCCCCTCTTAAAAAGGAAAAATAAAAATTGGAACCGATTCCATGTTTCAGACAAGTTTTATGCTCTTTCTCTTTTCATTTTTATTTTTCCTTCAAGATAAGTTGAAGGATATAGTAATATTTCTTGTTTTCATTTGCAAGTTGAATTCAAATGTTTTTGATTCAAAAGGGGTCTCTATTCCACCCAAAAGGTACTTGGGTTCCACTAGTGGGTCCCTTATCGAGATTATTCCTTGCAACATATAATAAATACTAGGAAATTGCATGCTCATGGATATTTTACAAAAATAATCCTAGGTACCTATGATACTAAATAAGAGATATCATATGAGAGGAAGTTTTATTTAAATAGGGAGATATTCTGATATTGTCAAGTACATGAAGATATTTTAGGTCTTTGTTGATTGCTACATAATCTTGCTTTATGAGAGAAAACATGAAATGAATTATGATCCTAGAGTTGTGTTGCGATGTTTTATGCATAACTATAGAATTAGAGATGATACAATACATATTCGATATCAATGTTCTCTGAGGAAACTAATTTTGGTTACTTCTCATAAGTGGAAATTCCATGAGATATTAAACGTGGGATTATATGTCGTTCGAACGAGCAAAGGGGTTTAGAAAGAGAAATGATGATAAAGGCATCCATATCCTAGTCAAGGGTTGAGTTCTAGGATATACTCAACCATTGATCAACACCCACCATTAATTAGATCCAAATTCAAAGTGCCAACCATTAATTAGATCTAAAGTCGAAGAACATAAGAAAAAATATCTCAATGTAGATATTCTGGAGTTGAAATCATTTTTATGAAGGCTTGATTTGTTATGAGAAGACTGTGAAATATGCCTAATAGAGCCTAAAAGGAGAGGATGATGAGAATCCCTACACAATTTTTGTTAATGGCATGAATTTTGCAAGAGTTGAACAATACCAGTTTGACGTTTTTGGTTTGCATACTAATAACAACTCTATCTAGGTTTCTAGTTCTCTGTACTGGTAGCAACCTGATGTGGGAGCATCACCAGGACATCAAGCAAGCCAACACATCAAGAGGAAACCAGCTGGACAAGCAGCACAAATTTTGAAAATGCCTTGGGGATGTTGCGCAGATCTTAAATGAGTCATTTAAGAAATGGTGCACTTGTATATTGTAATGGACCTTGAGTAGATAGCTCTCGTCCTTTGGTAGATAGTCGGCATTTAATAATATTTAATGCTGGTAGATAGGATTTTAATTGTAGATTTGATAGCTTTAGATCCCAAGAGGGAAAACAGATATAGACACCCTCATTGTATCATTGTATCATGAGATTAGCATTCAGAAGAGAAGAGCACGCAAAGAATAGTGTATGAAGAACACCCATGTACAGGCATTTGAATTAATAGAAGAAAGTTTTAATTCAATTTCATGGTTTGTGTTATTTGTCTGTGTGTTGATGCTCATGAATGTTAGCTTCCTGTCATGCATTTTCTTTTATATGTTGTGTATGTGATTTCATGGTTAACCTGAAAGTATGAGAGGGTGAGTAAATAAGTTTCAATTGTTTCTTTAATTGAGCCAGAGAATTCCTGCAAGGGGTGCAGTTGAATTGTCCGCAAGGAGTGCGTTGATAGAAGGGTTCAATTAGAGTTAACAATTGTTCTCATTTCCTCGAAGGTGCAGATAGGCACATTGCTGTGCAAGGAGTGCGTAGGCCAAGCTAAGCCTCAAAGTTGCGATTATGAGTAGAAGTATCGGAAAGACTACTGCTGCAGGAGTGCGTAGAGTCAAAAGACTTCAACACGGAAGCGTTGTTGAATATTTTCTACAAAGAAGGCGTGCAAGGTCTCTTCCTGAAGGCTGAAGTTGTGAAAGAGCTCAGGGGGAATAGGCCTTTGATTTCACTGAAGGGTAAGTGCAGGGAAACTGCCATTGAAAGTTTGAGGGAAGCGTCATAGGTTGGCGAGCGAGTGAACGATTCTCGTGGGAGACACTTCTTCATTTTGCAGAACCCTAAAAAGGAAGAACAAACAATCACAATCCTCTGAGGAGATTTCACGATTCACCATCATCCGTTAGATCTCGAGGAGTTACGCAGGGGTTAAGCCTAGTGCGTAGAGGATAAGTCTCCAGGTGGTCATCGGGATATTGAAATCATTGAAAAATCAGGGTTTCCGGAGACAAGAAGCTCTTGCACATTGGAATCGCGATCCACGATACCTCGACAAGCTTTGAACCGTGCATTTACGGGGACACGTGTCATGAGATCCCGAAGAGTCGGAGTTTGGGGCATCAGAGTTTTCGGAGGCATAAAACTCTTGCAACTTGAAGTCATGATTCGCGATATCCTGATAGACTCAGAACCGTCCATCGCGAGGGACACATGTTAGGAGATCCCAAGGAGTCAGGGTTCGACATATCAGAGTTTTCAAAGGCAAGAAACCCTTGCAACTTGAAGTTGCGATTCACGATATCCCGATGGAAGAGATGTGTGGGCCACAACAGGACTAGTGGAGTACAGGTGGCATCACAAATCGAGGATCGGGAAAAGGAAAGTTTTGAGTCCTTCGACATCAGGAGTTGCTATCCCGCGAATCCTGAAATTTCGATAGAAGGGACAAGGATTTAAGGTGATAACTCATACGTGCACATCGGGGATTTGGCGCATCAGGTATCGGGAGTTGGCAAATCAAAGTGCATGACATCGCGAGTTGTGAATTCATGATAGAGAAAAAACCCCGACACGTACATAAAGAGGTCAGTGTTGACTGAACCATTGGGTCTCGGATATTCGAGAGCCCATAAATAAGTAGTGAACTTGTGAAATCATGAATTCTGATTTCCTGACTGTTAGGGGAGATCTTTGGAGGAGTTGTTGTGGGTAAAAAAGATTCCCTATAAGGAATC
>JASDQU011402533.1:33094-43552 GCA_032191745.1 Picea mariana | reverse complement strand
GAACGAGGTGATTATAGAGGCATTGACCAGTTCAGACATACCCTAGGATGATCTCCATCACAAATCTTGCTTTCTCCTGAAGTTAAGAAGAATAGAGGCAGGTGAATTCATGTTGACTATGACTGGATATAGGTCTTGTCCTATTAATCCTCTGGCTATGCACATAGTTTATGCCAAGGGTAATATGACAACCATCATTGAAATTATACCTATTGACATCTCTAGAACCTCTAGCATTGTGGAGAATGTCTTCGTCGGAGCGGATTGCTCCCCCAAGGAGATTCGAATCTATACAGATTTATTTAAAGAATTATGCGATGTTTTTTCCTGGTCTTACAAGGAAATGCTAGGCATTGATCCAAGAATCGTCAAACATGAAATAACAACTTAACCTAATGCAAAAACTATCCGACAGAAGCTTCGTCCGATAAATCCTCGGAAAGAAGCAACTATTAAGGTTGAAGTATAGAAACTGCTCAAAGTCGGTTTCATCTACCTCGTTCAGTTGACTCAATGGGTGTCAAATCCCGTTCCGGTCAACAAAAAGCAGGGAACGATTCACGTGTGTATGGACTTTTGTGACTTGAATAAGGCCTGTCTAAAGGATAATTTACCCACCCCATTCATTGACCAGATTGTCGATGAATGCACAGGTTGTGAGGTCTTTTATTTCATGGATGGTTTCTCAAGATACAATCAGATTCTGATCAAACCAGAGGACCAACATAAAACAACTTTTATCTGTCCGTGGGGCACATTTTCTTATTGTAAGATGCCTTTTGGCCTGAATAATGATGGAGCCACTTTTCAAAGGGACATGTATTTTTCTTTCCATGATCTTAGACATAAAGTCAAGGCTTATCTCGATGATCTAGCATCACGATATCATAAGAGAGTTGATCATCCCATGCACCTCCGACTAATATTTGAGCAATGTCTCTACTATCAGATTCACTTGAATCCTAACAAGTGTAGTTTATGCATGATGTTAGGTCGTCTTCTAGGTTTCATAGTTTCGACAACAGGGATCATGGTCGATCCTCTAAAGGTTGAGGCGATAGTTTATTTGCCTCCCCCGTTCAAAGTCCCTCATCTTCAAAGATTACAGGGAAAAGCAAAATTTCTTCGACATTTTATCACAAACTATGTCGAGATCACTAAAGGGTTCATGCGTCTACTGAAAAAGGGAGTCCCTTTCCTTTGGGACGAAGCCGCTCAACACTCTTTCGAGGCATTGAAATACACCCTTACGTTTTCCCCTCTGCTTTGACCACCCAATTATAATAAATATTTCTTATTATCGGTATGGTCTTGGTTCAAGAGGACGATCTTCTTGAAGAGAATGTGATTTATTACCTGAGTCGAGGCCTGGTTGGACCAGAAATCAACTACTCCCACATTGAGAAGCTTGCGTTGGCAGCACTGCATGCTATCCAGCGGTTCCTTCATTATATTCCACTTCGCAAGACCACCGTTGTTGTCATTGTGAATCCATTTCAATACGTGTTGACATGACGCGTTACCGACAGAAAGACCAGTAGATGGATAGTCATCCTCCAAGAATTTGACTTGGAGTTTTTTCCGCGAAATCCAAAAATTCATTGGTCTTTGCGAAACTCAACTCGGAAATTTTGGTCGAATCAAGTGATGTTAAGCCCGAGGAATCACCAATTAAAGGATATCTTTTTCTAATTTCATGTTTAGATCCATGGTATGGAGATATACTAGTCTATCTCTAGACTTTGAAGTGCCCCACCTCTACTTCCCGTGATGAGTGTTGACATATATGCCATCAGGAAAAAAATTATCTCATACTCGATGACACTTTGTATCGTCAAGGTGTAGATTGTGTTCTTCGTCGGTGCCTCATTCATGAAGAAGCATAGCTCATTCTTAACGACTTCCACACTGGAGCATGTGGTGGTCATATGTCTGGGTTGGCAACAACCAAAAATATTCTACAAGCCAGTTACTTTTGGCCTACGTTAATCAAGGATTGCGTTCAATCGGTCAAGAAGTGCCACCCGTGTCAGATATTCTCCAGGAAGATGAGGTAACATATCGCTCCCATGTTTCCCACCGTTACTGTTTGTCCCTTCACCAAGTGGGAGATTGATTTTACTACACACCACCCGACCTCAGATAGGGGGCATCATTATATCATCATAGTGGTAGACTACTTCACAAAGTGGGTCAAGGCTATGTCGACATTTAATAATGATGGCGAGACAACAACTCTCTTTCTTTTTAACCAGATAATAGCAAGGTTCTGCATCCCAAAGGAGATTTTCACTAACCATGGTAGCCACTTTTAGAAAAAAATGATGTTTGAGTTAACATCAAAGCTTGGGTTGAGGCAAGAGCATTCATCACCCTACTACCCACAAGTGAATGGTCAAGTGGAATTGTGAACAAGTCCCTCAAGACCATTCTACAACGAACGATCAATTCTGCCAAGTCAAATTGGCATTTGATGTTGTACTCGGTGTTATGGGCCTATCGAACATTTGTAAATACTGCCACTGATTTCTCACCTTTTCATCTCATTTATGGGCTGGAAGCAGTCTTCCCTATAGACTTCTAGATCCCATCTCTAAAGTTGGCAGTAGAGTTATTTCCAGACACTTCACCGCTTAAGGAACGCTTATTATATTTTGAGCAGCTCGATGAGCAATGTTGTGATGTAGCCTTGGCCAACGAGGCTCATAAGCAATGATTCAAGTGTCAATATGATCAGTCTGTTCTCCCTTAGATTTTCTCTGAAGGCGACCTTGTCCTGGTCTATGACCAAGATAAGGATCCCCTAGGGGCAGGCAAGTTCAAACCCATATGGTTCAGACCTTTCATCGTGAAGGAGGTATTAAATAAGGGTTCTTATCTTCTGGTTGAATTTGAGGGAAATACTTTGGTGGAGCCTAGAAATGGGCTCTACCTCAAGAAGTATTACTCGTAGGTGGGTCACCTTGGGTGACTTCTTGTACATATGTATAGTTATTATACAGTTAGTTTTTTTTGTCTTTTTTTTTTATGGACGTGTCATTTTTGATGTCATATTTTACACTATGGCATATGTTGAGTGAATCAGATGTGTTCTTTGGGTTCGCAGATGGCGCTATCCGACACACTCGGAGGCTTTCTTCCACAACTGGGGTGATTTTCACACCTCAAGGCCAATTTCTATCTTTTGGAGGTATCTGTCTAGGTGACACCACAAACAATGTCGCCAAGTACAACGCAGTAATAGAGTTTCTTCATGATGCTCTGTTGCATGGTATCTCTCACCTCCGGGTCTACTTAGATGCACAACTGGTCGTGTCCCAGTTAAATGGGGTTTACCATGTTAATGATCGTACTTTACACCGACGGTTCCTTAGGGTACATCTCTTAGAACACTACTTTGATTACATTATGTATATCCATATTCCTAGGATATTAAATCAAATCACAGATGCTCTAGCTAATCAAGTATTAGATTGGCATATTACACACATAAAAAGAAGCACACACATACACATGTACATACATTTGTAAAAATGTGATCCATAAGACATAAAAGATGTAAATATATATATATATATATATATATATATATGTATGTATGTATGTATGTATAAGTGTCAGAGTACATTGATGGGCATGAACGCCTTAAAAATATAAATCCAGTATACATCGCGGGGCTTATGCCCTCAAAAATATACAAAGAGTGCCCTCAATATGCAAGTGGTCCATCCTAGCTAAGCACGGAGCCTGTTGGCCCTACCATAGTGAACAACGACATTCGCCAAATGTCAGAAGAGACTACATGAGGTTGCATCAATGGAGGGAGATCCTCGATCTCAACCATGGGAACTGCACAAGTGAGTGGGGTGAGGTTCCACTCCTCCCGTCTCAAAACTCTCTCAGCCTCTCCGGCTGGAGGTCCCCCTGTTGTTGTTGTTGATGGTCCAGTGGTTGTTGTTGGTACTACCTCTGGTCGAGGACGTCGCCTGGCCCTTGAGAATTTTTCCAGACACACTGGTCCCACATCTGTACATAACATATACATAGTTTTCAGATACTTTGGTACACATAAAAATGATATATATAAAAAGAAACTAAAAAATTAAATAACTCTAAAAACAAACGTACCTATTTCTCCGCGTTCCTCTCCAGGAGGTATGAGCATGTCCAGGTCCCTGTAAAAGTTGATTATGGCATAGGGGTAGTCCTCTATTGCTAGAATTTGTTGTGCCCCCCAGTCAAAACATGTATCATCAAAGGCCTCTATGGTCCTTCCTCCCCCCTATCATGGAAACAATGATGCCCACCTACACATTGTTGGGAAGGAGGCCACATGCCCCCATACTGTCTCTCATGGACTCATGTTGGGTACCCTCTCAAAGAAGAATGAGCATAAAATGGTACCAAATCCAAAGTTTTTGTTACTTCGCCCTCGACACTCTGTGAGCTATCTCTTCATGCAGTCAAGCGTGGTCGTTCTCTAGTCGAATACTAGTGCGTTTAGGCACTGCACTGCATAATACATGTGCGCCTGGGAGACCTGATGTAAGGCTGTGGATCTAGTGATCCACCCAATAAGTAAAACTATCACCTTTGGTGATAGGTTGGTAATCTTGTGGATTGGCACCTCATAACCTACCATTTTAGTGCCGTCCTCACAATGCATTCCGATTAGCTCGGTGAGGTTGTGGGGCCTAGGGGGGAAAGAACGCAAGTTGACTGGTTCCCCTCTCCTCGAGAGGCCATTCATAAAGTATATGGTTCCCCTCAATCATAATTGCCTCAGTGTCAGGGTGCCAATAATCCACCAAGGCATTCAACAGCCTAGGTTGTGCCCTCATGAATGGACACCAAAAGAACTTCCATAACCCGCATTTTTTCAATGTGATGATAGTAGCAGTGTCCTCATCGATCAAGATATCAATGTCCTCATGCTCCCTCTTTCTCCAGTGGACATACATCCTGTCACATGACAAGTTCATGGGGGTAGTTAGCTATTGATTTTTCATTTTTTCTATGTTATTGAGGGTGTACGCGGGCTGTCTTGGACACAGTCACATATGCACGCAAATAGATTGTTTTATGCCCATGGGCATACGCGAGCTATCCTTAGACAACCCGCATACACTTAGGGCCACCCTTTTTTAGGAGGGCACAACCCCCCCCAAAAAACAAAAGAAATGCATAAATGAAGTATGGAAATGCAAGAGGGATGAATTTGTACTTACTTGGTCCAAGTGGAAGTTCATTTCGTCCTCTAAATCTCCTGGAATCAACTCTTTTAACAAAGGGGTATTTTTATATTTTTGGTTAATTCTCAATTTGCAATCGTGAAAATGAGCTGTCAACTTCTATTTATAGACTTTTTTGGCCTTTTTTGCCACTTTTTTTAACCCTTTTGTCGTTTTTTTTTCTTCCTTGAAAATCATTTAATTTGGTTCTTAAGTTTCTTATCATATGCTACGATGCACTTTGATTTTAGGTTTGGTAACTTTTTTGGAAATGGTTCCCTTTTAAAGGTCCTTTGGTAAAAGTCACTTTTCCAACTTTTTGCATTTATGCTAGGATTCCACCTCCACTTTCTACATCTCATTGTCTTTTCCTCTTTTCCATAGGATCAATCCCACCAAACTGTGGTACGGAATCATCATTGTTGTTTTAGAAGTTTCGTGGTGAGGTGGTAGAGCCTACCTCTACATGGATGCCCTAGATAGATCTTGGTTGCATTTTGGCGTCCATGCTGTCGTTAATGATTTTAGGCTCAGGAGTCCTTTTAGTCCTATCATGATTATGATATTGAGCCTCATACGTCTGATATGTCATCACTCTTGGCCTCACCCTCGAGACTCCCAAAAATGAGTCTTCTTTAAGCCCTTTTTAGACTTTTTAAACATGAAAAGATTGTTGAGCAATCTTGTTGCCCTTCACGCTCACCAAACTAAAACTTGAAGGAACGTCTGTCCAGCGGTAGTTTACCCCCTTTTCAGTCTGGATGGTCAATTTTATGAACAAAGGTATACTCTAGGAACTTCGGTTCACTAGAAGAATATTCTCAGGTATAAGTTTAACCCTTTTTCGAGCCTGAGGGACTAAATTTACGAAAAAGGAACCCCCATGGAGTCCATAGTTAAGCTCTTTTCAGACTCCCTAAAAATGAAAATATTTCCAAGTGACCTTGTTCCTTAAAACTCGTTAAATTGGTCCAGAAGAACATCCCTTACGGAGTCCATAGTTAATCTCTTTTCAGACTCCTTAAAACTGAAAATATTTCTGAGTGACCTTGTTCTTTCACACTCGTTAAATTGGTTCAGAAAAACATCTACTGGCATGAGTTTGCCTCTTTTTCTAGCCTGTATATTAAAGAGGAAAAAGGTACACTTCGGGAGGTTCATCTCATTGGGAGAGTTCTCCTCAGCAAATTTTACTTTTTCGGGCTAAGGAGACTAAATCTAGAAAAGGATAGCGAGTCCATAGTTAAGCTCTTTTCAGACTCCTTAGAATTGAAAAGATTGTCGAGTGATTTTGTCTGTGTCACACTCGTTAAAATGGTTTTGAATAAATGTTTTTCCGGTGCTAGTTTATCCCTTTTTCGAACCGACTAGACTATTTTCAAAAAAGGTACCCCAATGGAGTCTTATTTACTTTTTTCAGACTCTCTAAAAATGAAAAACCACCGAGCTTACCTTTTTCGGGCTGGTGAAAAATACATTGAAGGGGCTTTCATCGTGTCTATCTAATTGCATTTGCATGTCTATGTCTTTGGCCTAATGTCGACTCCATGTTGCTTTCAACTGAACCTTTGAAGCATGCCTTATACACAAGCCTTGTAGCACTTTTCCTCTGCGACCTGACACCTTGACCCATGGAGTAATTTTCCTGAGTGTCCTTTTCCTGCACATGTTTCCTTGCTCTAAGCATTAGTGTGTTCCTTGCACTTGGAACTAGTATGATTGCAACACTCGTTCCTCCTTTGTAACGTAGCATTATTTTATTCTTTTTCAATCTCTTTAAAAATATTGAAAAAGACAAAAAAATCAAATATACCCCAAAAAGAGGATGGGAAATATATTTTATTTTTTTGGCAACACAATGAGTCTCGCTTGGAAAAATAACATCCTTCTGTTTGTTCATTAAGATTTTGGATTTAATATGACCTTAGGAAGTTGTTCTCGCTACATAGAGTTGTGTCCTCATTCGTTCAGTTATTCTTCCAAACACATGGAGAGTTTGTGTTGCCTCTTGCATCATAGACTTATGTCAATGTCATGCTGCCTGAGTCTGGTCATCTGTTGTGCTATTATCCAAGGGAATTTTTACCCATCCTAGGTCAACCTTTCTATATTTTGTCTCTTTCCCTCATGCCCGACCATCCCAAAAGTCTAATCAAGTCTTTGTTCAAAATCAATGAAGTTCTCTGCCTGATCATCGAGATCCTCTTGTATGTTCCCAAAGATTCGTTGAAGACCTCTGGGTAGTGAAGTCATACACTCACATTACACTCCTGACTGAGCTTTGAAGATATTGAAGTTGTTGCTCAAGCTTTGAAGGCCTCATCTCCAGCCATTGGGCGTCATTGGCTTCTTGAAGATGGATACTATACATGTATATCTTTGATTTTGAGATGTAGATCCGATGTGTATTGCTTGTGGCTACAATTTATATAGTAATCTGACATGGATATGCAGTGTATTTGATTGGTAGCCATGATTTATTTTCATCCCGAGCATCGGTATGCCCATATTGGTGAGACAATTTTTATTTTGCAGATGGCACCTCCCGAACTCTGGTACCGAGCTCACTCGCTTCATACATTGGTGAAGATTTTGTAATGTATTTAAGCCATCATATTCTCTTCTGACCTCACACATTAGGGGGCATGTGTTATAACCCTAAATTGCACCATACATGCATACCTAGAATTTGGCCCTCTTACTTGCGTTTTTTTGCCAAGCCATCACTAAGCAACTCTTCTTAAAAACACTATTTTTAAAGATGTACATGCCATGCACCACTACTGCCCACGTACACACACTTTTTGCACCACTACATCTCATGTATGTACTCTGGATGCACCATTATAGCCCATGTATACCCACAAATGTTGCAAAAAATTAAAAGTTGCAAGGAATTCGTTGAGATTATGGGCTATTGGGTAGTTTCCCAACTAATCCACCACCGATAGCTCGTCAAAAAACTGAATAACCATCCTTTTTTCATATAAAAGGATTCATTGGGGTCTCATTCCACATCCAAGCATAAAAACAGTGAAACTATGCTCGTTTCACATCCCCTCCTTGCCCCAAGAAATTGCAGCCACCTTGTGAGATTTGCATCAAAATTTACCATTTTTCCCTTTTTCCTCCATCATAAGCCTTTTTCATTTCCCTATAAGAAGTTTGAGAGGAGAAGAATACGTGGAGACGCATTTGGATCTTGGTGAAGAGGAGCCCGGACCAGGTTCGTGGAGCAGTTGCCGACATTGTTGTAAGTAAACATTGTGATATCAATAAAAGGAATACTTTTTCTGTCCTGAAATATGATGTGTCATATATCTGTGTTTGATTTATGTTTTATGCTAACATATAACCCATGATTTATATATGAGATGCATGTTTGTAGTTTCCTGTTTATATGTTTGTGAATGCAGGTTAGCCTCGAAAGGAGGCTTGTAGTCAGCAAAGCTATCAAATGTGAGAGGATCGACACTGGACATAGAGTAAAAGGTAAAGTTACATGATCTTTTCACTTTGTATTTCATGTATGAATTTGGGGTATATTAGGGGTAGTTAGAAAAGTAGGAGAATTTTAGACGGTTAGAGCTTCCTACATGTTGAACCTTAATGTAGTCCATGGGGGGATTTTCCCACTATAGCACAAGCATATAACATCATGATTACACTCTACGTGCATAAGGTAGGTGAAGCATTACTCATAAAACATGAACCGATGAGGAGGTAGAAGAGGCGAATCCGCGGGGACCCCATCTAAGGAGGGCAGAGCGTCGAGAGAGATCAACCAAATTTTTGTTGTGACAAAAAAATTTCGCCAGGTCAGAAACACACCTCTGGGAATTCGTTGTTTCACCGAGCGAGATCAGTCAACAACCGACTGTTCCCATTTTAAACCCACAGGCCAGGCATCAAGAACTTTGTGTGTGTGAAGGAAAATAAAAATGAATTGTTGATCTCCCTGGGTCGCGCAACACCATCATCACAGGTTTTAGGTGTGAAGGAAAAAAAAAAAAATGTTGGACTATGCAGAGATGTTGGTCTCCTTAGTCACGTAGCCCAGCCATCACAGGTTTTAAGTGTGAAGTAAAATGAAAAAAATTGAAAAGTTGGTCTATGCAAAGATGTTGGGCTCACTTCTAGCAAGAGAGAAAAAAAATATCAAGGGTTGTGTAGAGATAAGAATGGTTGAAAGCACAAAATGGATTAAACTATTTTCAGGAAAGGGGTGGGTGTAGCTTTCATGTGGCTACAAAATATAAACATAAATGAAAACATGATGTTCCATACATATATATCTAATTAATGTGTAAAAATAAAAGAACAGTTAGCTTAGCAATCAGGACGCCCAACATTAACAAGAATGATTTGAGGGCGTGACGAGGAAAACTGGATTCACAAAACTTAAGAGGGGAGTGAGCCAACAAAACATCAGAGAATTGTGCACTCACAATAGCTATAAGGTAGTCATTTCTATACCAGAGATTAATTATATTGAAAACCTACTACACGAACTGAAAACTAGTATACTACTATCATCATATCATTCATTGAGAGTATAATCAACTAAATTTATTTTTATTGTAGATTAAAAATATACTGATATTACCCAATCCATTTTGCAATTATCATAAAAATACATATGCCAGAAAAAAAAAGACCAGAAGATGTCACCAGACTACAACAACCATGCTATTATAGTTTGATCACATTACAATTAACAGTTTTACTCAAAATATCTGGATCGACGATGATGAATCCGAAGTCACTCTCTCGTGCTTGCGCTCTATCCAACTCCCACTTGCCAACCAATGAGACCTCACTGATACCTCCCAGCCAATGCTAGGGGTACTCTTCTTCCCCCTAAGCCCCCCGAGCCACAAAGGGGCCACACACACAATACCAGATAATGCTAGCTCCCAGATCGCCTCGCAAGGTCGAGCTACCACTCGTTACCTGAGCTGGGTATCCCAACTCCCACAAGAGAAATTCAGTCAAGATAAAATTCCAGTAGCATAACCTTATGCAAACCAGACGTGATCATACTCCTCCTCTGCCATCCTTTTTATAGAGTTTTCTAGTGATTAGTTTCCCAAACCCTCATTAGATTCGTTTTATTAAATTTAATTCGGACAAAATTCCCCCATACACATGTCACTCGATCCCTTAGTTGCACCAAAAAATCAATTTTATTAATTAATTAAATTTTCTTATTTCCCTCACTCACCTA
>JASDQU011402533.1:4631-33005 GCA_032191745.1 Picea mariana | reverse complement strand
TTAGATTCCCTACTATGTTAGGCATTCTCCTTTTTCTTTAATTTTCCACTTTTCTAGCTCAGTTCAGAATTAGCAGGTTTAGACATAAGCAACCATTTACCCTTCTAATAATTTAATCCTTCATTAAAATTTTACTTGAATTATTTGAAATTTGAATTTTCTTTACCCCCTTCTTGTTACGTGTCTAAATAGCTTTTACTCTTTATTTTATTTTTCTTTTTTTTCATAGGTTCTACTTAGACCTAGGTTTTAAATTCACTAGGCTTGGCGACAGTTCTTAAGTGAAAATTTGTTATTAAACTTTACTCATAACATCATTCATTTTAAGTCCGACCATGTCCTAAGGAGGCATAGTTTTCTAGGCACTAGGTTTATTAACTTACCATACTTAAAATTGTGACATGACCTTCAGGATGAACTACGTGCTCCAAGGGTGCCACTCACCTTTTGACTGAATTTGGTAGATGTCAAAACCATGGAGTCAATACTCCATCAAGTAACCTTGTGGGAGACTAAGGGCCTTTAAGGAATAAGGACCCTGCCTTATTGCACTTCCCTTAGAATCATCGTGAGCCACTATCATAGTCTGCCCTCACGACATCGCAGATCTCTCGAACTAGGTAATCGTTATCCTACAGTTCGAGCCATGACGAGAGTGCTAGTAGACTATGGCAGGGATACTTCCACACCTCTCCCTCAATGTCTCTGGTTGTCGTGCGTGACCCCTTTACTCCTATGTGATTCTGGTTAGAAATCTACCATCAACCTGCATCCATCAGCAAAACATGTCAGCTATAACAATCAACATCATAATATCTAGTCATATATCACATATGTAATATCAAGAACATTCAAACCATAACAGTCCACTCCCTGACTCGATCTAGAGTCCAAGGAGATCCATTGATGATGTCAACATCCTCTAACATCCAAAGTCCTGCACACTCAGGACATCCCAAGCAATAGCACCTGTCGAGGTATATATAGAAAAAATAACATATCATCAAATCCACACATCTCATAATCATAATCAAAACAACCAGTCGTATAATGAACCGGATCACTTGCATGCAAGTGTCCTCAAATAATAAGTCCGCTTAGTCATGCAAGAGAGGGATGTTACAAATTTGAGTTATATTATGACACTTTTATTGATTTTGGTAAAACGTTATGGCGAAGTTCACCTCCTCCTTCCACATTCCATGCTTTTATATCTGAAATTCTATGTGAAAGAGAATTTGATGAATTATTTTCCCAAAAAAAATGTGTTGGTGGACAGAAATGTGATCGTTGTGGAAATCTAAGTTTGTTTCACTCAAAGTATCCTATTGATATGAATGATCAATCATTTTCTAATATAATAGTCAATTGGAAGAGATATGAATATATTAACATAACGGCTCCACATTCTTCAAATGTTATTTCCAAAAGGATTGATTTGAAAGTAGATAAAATCTGTGTGATAGATTTTTTGAAGAAGTTTGAGGAAGAAATTTATAAAGACACCAAGAATTCACATAGAGCTCGATGGCAAGACCTACAATTCAAACAATCCCATGAAGTGTTTCCACTAGGGACAATTTTGTTTGTAGTTGATTTTGCAGAGAATTACACATTCGCTACACAAAAATAAATATAGAGTGAATTCTATCATTCTGATCAAGTCACTATATTTGTCCTCATTCTATATAGACATGCTCAACGAAGTATTGATAACATAGAAAACACCAATGAAAATCAACATGTTATTAAATAATATCACTTTTATATAAGTGATGATTGAGCACACGACACACATTATGTACAACATTGTTTTGATAAATTTTATGATTCATTGAAAGAACGTGGGATCAGATTCGATCGATATTGGATATGGTCAGATGGGTGTGTAGGTCAGTTCAAATCTTCACGATCATTCTATCGGTTGTGTCATCTTCATAAATAATTAAACATTACACATTGTTGGAATTTTTTTGAGACTGGTCATGGAAAAGGAGAACACGATGGTGTAGGGGCATGTGTAAGACGAGCACTTCGAAGGTATCAGATGAACCCTCATATCGATCGATTTGAATCCGTTGATAAATTTGTTGAATGGTGCAAAATGGCGTTAAGCCATGAAAATTGTACATCCATCCATCGTTATTCAAATGCGCAAGAATTCCAATCATTATATCACACCATATTCAATGGCACAAGTTGAATGTTCATTAAACCCTTAAGGCGCCAAAGTAACTACACAATTCCATCCACACCTAGCTATGTATAACATGGCACAAGTATTTATCAATTAAATTAAGGCATAGACAAAATCAACAATCCATCTAGTATCAACATTAATTCATCGGTGCCAGAGGACCCATCACTTAGTCATTACATAACGAAAAAATTTCCATAGGGAAAGAAGTTCATTGACTAAACAACATTCCTTACATCATATGTTGTTCGTGAAGAATTCTAAAGTCTAACATCAATCTTACATTAAATTCTTTGCACGCAAGGGTCTAGTATCTAAAAACCATCATTCGTTAATATTAAATAATCAATGCTCAATAATTCTAATTTCTAAATAATCGCATCATCAACATGCATGCGCAATAAAATAATAATCAATCATCAGATATTAATTAGTCATCACCATCAAAATATTTTAGGAGCATGAGAAATTAAATCATTAATTCTATCACGCTTCAATATTAATTTGAACAATTAATAAACTTTTAGTTGATCATTGAATACACACTTAACTGAACCTTTAAAAACATAAAACAATAATAAACTAAAATAAAAGTTATCACCTACCCCTGTGCAAAGCTAAAAAGGGGGGGAGGTTCCCATACCTACTCAGCTTGCCTTAATTTCCAAACATTGTGAGAGAAAGTGGCAATTCGCAGGGATATGTAAGAATATTGTTGGGTGAAAAATCCTTCAAGACCGCTGATGCATTCATGTAAGCACAGAGAAGGACAAGCCATCAATGGGGGCATTGAGACAATCTCCTAGAAGTCAGGACTCAAAAGGATGTGCAGTAGAGGGAAATACAGAGCTCAAAACAAGGGAATGCAAACATGGAACCAGTAACAAGGAAAAACGCTAGGCGACCTCTACGATCTTTTTACGTATATCTATATATGAAATTTGCTTGTCTGTACTAAATTTTGGAAAATTGGAAATAAAGATGAAACAGAAGGAAAGGGATGAACTTAGGTAGGATAATAATGACCTATGAAACATAGACATTCCGTGGGTTAATCTATCGCTTGATAGATTGGTACCACATATGAGAATTTGTGTTTTCTGCAATGAACTGTGTTCCATCCAATCCGTGTGCTACTCATCATTGTTAGACAGGGAGATATACATACAGCACCACCCACACATTCTGTCTAAGTCATTGACCACTTCAATCACTGTAAATCTGTTGGATTCATTTTTAATAAGTCCATACAACAAGACATTAAGAATAAAGTTCTCATTGTCACTAGTGTCCTCTCACGTCATGACATGAATGAATGAAAGTTGCCATTTATATAAAATCAAATGAATAATGGTTTTCATGGATATCACAGCTGGAACTGATGATTTATTTCAAAGGTTCCTCCATTCCTGGTAACAATATTTTTAACAATCATTTGATTTGGTGGGGTTAAATTAAAGGATCAACCAAGGTTTTCAACAATGTAGTTTTCTCATGTTGTTCCATTGAAGTGATTTATATAAAAACCTATCATCATCAAATGGAAACAATGAACTAGTAACTTCATTCGGATTGAGATAAGCTACAACTAAATAAGATGGTGATGAAGTCATATTTTGACAACATATGATAATGTCATAAGTTGGCAATTCAACATAATGCAAATCCGGCCTCTAAACACTGACAAATTTTAATTTAAGACAGACTTAGTGAGAATCGTGTCCACATAGTAAATTATTTTTCAACTCTAACATATTGTTAAGATGGATCGACAACTGGTTTCACATAGCAGAGGTCGTCATGTGAAATTCCTCACCAACCCACCAGGGCATATGATCAGATCAAATGAGCAACTGACTGACAAAGTAGTATGCATAAACATCTGAAATATATTCTCATTGAACGGTTTATCTACACACACTAAATTTAGCATGGCCCGGTTATATATGAATAGGAAGATATGTATTTTTGCTCACAACTTAGCTTCCAATTTCATTTTCCAACACACAAAAAAAAACAAAATAGATTGGGTGGATGTGGTTTGAACTTTGCAGGATACTGCCAACAATCTTCTCTGTATTTACTGGATAACATCGCAAAACAATGTAGCCCTGGAGGTATTTACAATATCAAATTTCCACTATCATAATAACGACAAGATTTCTATTCTAGGATGACTGTAGCAGAGTAGTGCGATAGTAAATGCTAACACAATAAAGGATGATATAATTTTAAAAGATCATTTATATTAATTTGTAAATTACAAGAAGAAATATTTGAAAAGTTGATCTTCATCACAATTAAACGCTAGGAAGGAGCTCAGAAAAGGGCGCAAGACTTAAGACAATGCTAGGAAAAGGGGTTGGAAACTTGTGGGAATTTTAATCCTAAGAACAACGCAAAGGGTTATCCCAAATGTGGAGCACAAGAGATTCAAGATTGCTGGGTGAAATTGTAAGCACATCGTAGAGGGTTTTATGGGTGGAAGCGCCAGGAATTAGGATGGTTATCATGCTAGTCGAAGGCCTTAAAAACGCATAGTTTGCAATAAGAAAATTGTTGCATATACAAGTAAAATAAATCGTTGAGAAAAATAATGAGTTGCAGAGTTAGAGAATACCCAATCGTTGGTAAATGAATGGAGTTGCAGAGTTAAGAAGATACCCAAAATCGCTGGTAAAGAAAAGTTGCAGAGATAAAGAAAATACCCAAATTGTTAGTAAAAGAATGAGTTGCAGAGTTATAGAATACCCAATCGCTGGTAAATGAATGGAGTCACAGAGTTAAGAAGACGAAATATCTTAGGCATTGACCATTCCATTTAAAGTTCAGCACGAGGGTTTGCCAAGGAGAGAAAACTAATAATAAACCATGAAGAAAACACAAGGCTGGGAGAATTTATCGCGGAGAACGAATACAAGACAAATTCACCACATCTACATGATTAAGTTAAGTCATCACAAAATTTTAATCCCTTAATAAAATTCCAGAATACAGATGTAATAGAATCCAACACATTTAATTCAAAACTTAATAAAATCAACATTGTTTAGGATTACCGTAACCGAGGCGAAAAATCTGACATTGATATTCTGCGCTTGCGCTCCCTCCTGTCTTCTGCTTGCTAACCATGAAGACCTCACCGGTACCTCCCAGCCAATGCTATGGGTACTCTTCTTCCCCCATAGCCCCCCAATCCGAAAAGGGGCCACACACATAATCCAAAGAAAGCTAGCTCTCAACTCACCTCGGAAGGGCGAGATACAACTCCATTTTTCAATCTGGTCATCCCAACTCCCACAAGTAAATTCAGTCAAGAAAAATATCAGCAGCGTAACCTTACGCCTACCAGTCGTGATCCATACTCCTCCTCTGCCATCCCTTTTATAGAGTTTTCTTAGTGATTAGTTTCCCAAACCCTCTTTAGATTCTTTTTATTAAATTTAATTAGGATAAACCTCCCCCATACACATGTGACCTGATCCCTTAGTTGCACCAGAAATTTAATTAATTAATTAATTAAATTTACCTATTTCCCTCACCCACCTAAAAGCGTTCCTAAAAAAGCTCATCGGTGTCCCTTTATTCTCATACATTTCTTAAATGATTGATGCCTTTCTTAAAGCCTAGTTGAGTTCACAATTATAAAGTTCCAAAGACTAGATTCCCTAATATGTTTGACATTCACTTTTTTCCTTAAGTTTCCCCTTTTTATTTCAATTCAGAATTAGCAATTCTACACTTAAACAACAATTTACCCCCCTTTTTTTAAAATTTAATCCATCATTAAAATTTTACTTTAATTATTTATGTTTGAATTTTCTTTATACCGCCTTTGTTAAAAGTCCAATAAGTTTTTGGTTCACATGTCCTACTTAGACCTAGGTTTTAAATTCACTAGGCTTGACAACATTTTTTTAAGGGAAAAATTAGTTATTAAACTTTAATCATACCATCATTTATTTTAAGGCTGACTAGGTCCTAAGGAGGCATAGTTTTTTAGGTACTAGGTTTATTAACTTACTAGAGTTAAAACTGTGACATCCCCTTCAAGACATACTATGTGCTCCATGGGTTCCACATGCCTACATTCATGTTTTATTCGTGCGACGTGCCCTTCAAGATGCACTATGTACTCCAAGGGTGCCACTTGCCTTTTGACTAATTTTGGTGGACGTCAAACCCCTGGAGTCAATACTCTGTCAGGTGACCTTGTGGGAGACTAAGGGCCTCTAAAGAATAAGGACCCTACCTTATTGTGTGCCCCATAGAATCATCATGAGTGACTATCACAGTCTTCCCTCACAGCATCGTGGATCTCTCAAACTAGGTAATCATTAACCTAAATTTTGAGCCACGAAAATAGTGCTAGTAGGGTGTGGTAGGGTTGCTACCACACCTCTCCCTCAATATCTCTGGTTGTCATGCATGACCCATTTACTCCTAATGTAAGTCTAGTTAGAAATATATCATCAGCCTGCATCCATCAAAGAAATGTGTTAGCATAACAATCAACATCATAATATCTAGTCATATGTCACATATGTAATATCAGAACATTCAAACCATAACCGTTATCTCCTTGAATTGATCCGGAGTCCAACGATATCCATCGATGCCATCGGAATCCTCAAATGTCCAGAGTCCTGCACAATCAGGAAAACTAGTCAATAACACATGTCGATATAAATATAATCAAATCCACAAACATCAGCATGCTCCATAATCAAATCAGTCAAGCATATAGTGAACTGGATCACTTTCACACAAGTGTCCACGAGAATAAGTTACATTAGGTGGATGCAAGAGAGGGATGTTATATACACCCCCTCTTGTTTTAAACTTTGTCCCAAAGTTTCATAGTATACAAATGCAAAAATAAAGTATCTGACAATATTTGAATGTCTACCTATCAACAAAGGGAAACTAATGATGCATATCATATGCTTCCTCCTAGGTAGCTAAGTGTGGAATATAATTGTCTTACTGGACCTTGACCTAATCGACAGTTCTATATCGTAGCTGTTGAAGGCGATGGTCTAGAAAGCAGACTAGTTCCACTATGAGCGCACCCTACCCAACATCCGCCAAGAACTCATTCAATATCATGTGTAGGATCATTGAACTAAATTCACACATGGACACAAGATAAACATCATGCAACGCCTCAAAGAATGAGGCACGACTAGCCATTAGGCCCTTCATGATTATGGTCGACGCGATGCGCATCAAAAAACCATTATGTCGATCCCGCGCTTCTTCCATCCCTTTTCGTATCACTAGGATTGTTCTTTCAATTCTTAGATCGCTTCTGGTCCTACCAGGACCCACCCTCGAGTCGATCCCAACTCAAAGGTGTCTAAAACGGTTGCCCATAAGAAACTCAAATGGCACCATATTAATGGTTCTTTGATGGTTGTTGTTGCATGCAAACACAACTGGCAACCAGAAATATTCCCAACATTTATGTTGGTCCAACACACACATACGCAACACAACCTTCCTACATTGGTTCATTCCTTTGATCAACCTGTCTATCTCAAGGACATGTTGTACTAAATTTTAGTGGTGTTCTCAAGGTCTCTTGGGAAACTCATCTAAAATCATCTTGCAAACACTGAATCCCTTATCGTGTATGATTCCTTTGGTACGTTAGGCAGTCTCAACATCTTGATGATATAAACTCTAGCTACACTTGGCACCTAATGCGTCATACGTATAGGGATAAAATGTGAACTCTTCATCAGAGTGTCAATTTTAATGAAAATCAGGTCGTGCCTCCTTTCCATCAGCGACAATTCAACAGTGAAGTCCATCGAAATGACCTCCCATATCGATTCCAGAATGGTGTGTGGCCATAGAAATCCTGCTGGATTTCTATGTTCAGTCTTCACCTTCCGACCTTCTATACATCTCGCCACGCAGTTGACGATGTCCACCTATATCCCTTCCAAAATAATAAGGGCTTAAGGTCGATCCTCATCTTTATGACTCCTGGATGAGCCATGTACACTGCTCTATGAGCTTCGCATAAGATCAAAACTTCTCAAATCGTCGTTGGGTTGTAAGTAAATCTAGTTATTATATCTCAAATATTCGTCATTGTCCATCGTACATCCCTCAATTTTCATACCAACATGGTGTCTTTCCCGAGAAATTCCTTACCCTCTTTATACCAGTCAATGTCACACTGTAGTTAGAATCTTTTCACATAGATTCATTTGAAGAGGTATCAAAAAAATATATATATGCGTGGTCTCTGACTCAATGCATCTACCACTCTATTCATTATTCCTTTTAAGTAGGAAATATCAAAATCATAATCGATAAAAATTTCTGACCAACACCGTTGCACGCGTTTAAGTCATTTTGCATAAAAAGGTGTTGTAAACCCCAGTGGTCCATTTTTTTAGTTCAAATTTCCAACCAATCAGGTAGTGTCTCCATCCTCTCAAGGCATACACTATCGCTAACTCCAAATTGTGCATTGTGTAGTTCTCCTCATGCTTCCTTGATTTCCTTGAGATGTAAGTGTTCACTAAACCATCTTGCCTCAGACTCCATCCAAGCCTTCCTTGGATGCATCGGTGCATACCATGAAGCCCTCGTCCACTCCAGGGAATTTTAGTATTTCCACTATCATCAATAGCTCCTTGATCCTTCGAAATGCTTCCATGCATTTCTCGATCCACACAAACTTCTTTTTCATCTTCTACAATTATGTAATTGGATTTCCTATCTTCGAAGAACCCTCGACGAACCGTCAAGAATATCTCGCTAAACCCATTAGCTACGCACTTCTGAGACATTCGTTGACACCGACCACTCCATAATAGACTCTAGCTTCACTGGATCCACAACGAAACCTTCACCAGAGATAACATGCCCTAAGCAATGAATCCTCTATAGCATTGTGACCGCTTTTGTAAATTGTTTTCTCGCAACACGATAGTACCAAACGTAAAAGTTCGTTCTAGTCTCCCTTATCTGAGATATATCAAGATTTCGTCAAGGAATACTCGACGGTAGTCAAGAAGAGTCTCAATGACCCATCCTTCAGTATGGAATTAACAGGAGCACCCCAAGGCGATACACTTAGATGTAAGTCCTAGGTCCAACAAATCCTTCAGTTGCACTTTCAACTCTTGTAACTCAGGGGTCAACATCCGATAATCATTTCTTGCCATCAGTTTAGTTCCACATTTTAGTTCAATGGTAAATTCCATCTTGGTTTCAGGAGGAACACCTTGAAATTCTTTTAGGAATCTCATTCACAAACTCTCGTACCACCAGAAGGTCTTATAATCCTTCCTCCATGCCCTTGACGTTCGATGCTAAGTATGCATATAACTTGCATCCTTGCACATTATCTCTTGTAGACATAGGAAAGAAATGAACCTTGGGGATACTCCCCATTTTCTTCCTACAATCACACTTCTTTGTTCCTCATTGTACACCAAACTCAACCGTTTCATCTTACAGTTGAGTATCGCCTCATGTGATTCCAACCAGCCCATACCAATCACGACGTCATAAAACCTTAAGATCGTGACGTAGGTTGGACTTCATTACACTATCCCTAGGTTAAAGATACAGTTCATACCCCATCATCCAACCATCTGGATTGTACCCGAAGCCACATCGACGAATCAAAACTCGTTATGTCGAAGCCTGTACCCAATCCTTTCAACATGGTACTAGAATTACAGCTCTCCATAGCACCAGGGTATAGCAAATACTTAAAGTTCATTTGGCGATGGCACTTGATGCCTTGATCATAGTGGAATGGTGCTCATTCTGACATTTATTTATCGTGGTCATGAATGATATGGGCCTTTCCCATCTCCACCACGATAGGGTGTCCTGTTGACTCGACCACTCGGGCCCCTTCAACTAGATAGTCTTGCTGGTAAGGTGACTCTCCACATGTCCATCACCCACCTTTGGTCCAGTACTCCTATCCCAGGAATAGAATTTGTTGGCCCACCAGCCTAAGATCCTGGTCTATTCTGCTGACAAGCCTAAATGATGGTTTCTAGCGGTGTTGTTGCGGATGCGGTGGTCCCTTGTAGGGAGCCCTCTTCTAAGGAACCTATGGTCAATATGTCATGAAAAAGGGTCTTGTATATTGCCACCAATATGTCTTGTTTGGTTAATGTCTAATGTTGTAGTGCACCAAATATCCTCAGTCCAGACGGTCTTGTATGAAACCTACCTTGATTCCTGCAGACCAATCTTCCTTATCTAAGAAGCCTACTGGACTACATCATGCAACGTCTGAGGCTTTAGATCCTCACCTTCGCACAAAAACTGGAGTTAAGGCCGATCACGAACTTGATGATCCCCAGCTTATTCATGTTCAGATGCGGGGCATACTAAAGTAGCTCCAAAATCTGTTCTCATAATCTGGCACCGTATGACCACCTTGTCATAAGGTGTTGAACTCATCGAGTTGGCGCTCAATGAATTCCTCTGACAATTTCTTCTCCCGGAACCGTTCCTCAAACTGTTTCCCTAACACGGATTTTACGACCATGTTTAGCTGAGGTAGGATCGTCTTCCTCCATAGAAGAGCGCTCCCCTTTAGCTAAAGACCACCTACGCAAACCTTCATGTTGGAGGTTGTAACCATTAAGCGCAATGCACCATGCTTGTTCTCCAGCCATGCCTTGACAGATGAGTTGTTTGTGGCACTCATGAATGTGGGAACTTAATATTATAAAGTTCCCCTTGAATGCTACAAGTACTTGTTGGGGGCACGTTGTGGACCCTCATGGGTACAGGTGCCTTGGCCTTATCTTACTAAAGACAGTTTTTCCAAGCCTCTGTCAATTCCCTGGAAGCACCTTATTAGACCCAACGCATCTCGCATGACAATTTGATCATGCTCAATACATGTTCTTCTCCTTGGGGGTTGGGCCCCTCTGGTGCAGGTGATACTGGAGGCATCGTGCCTCCTCCCCTGGCACCATGTCACGAACCTTCGCGGTGTTCTCTATCCATGAGTAACTCGTGGAAAGGTTAAAGTTTTAATTAGCGCTAAGTGATTAATTTAAGTGTATACTTTAGTAGAAGGTGTGGCTAGCCATAGTCGCAGGGTTGAACCTGCTCTGATACCATATGTAACTTCCCTCCGTTATGCCTGAGAAGTCGAAGAAAAATAGTATTTTTTTTTTTGTGGCAAGAAATTAACACCAACACATGATCAAGAAAATGCCTATTCAACAACGTCATCAACAAGCATCCAATGCATTAGTCCAACAATCCTAAACATCAATTAACCATGGAGGAAGGGAAACCTTTATTGCTATCAACAACATCAACATGTGACTAATTGTTGCGCGAGAGAGTAACAACTCTAGAACATTCACAGGTCAACTCAAGTAAGGGCGCTAGAGGGGACTATTTGCTAAAATTTATTACTAACTAAACATGCCTCACCATTAATGAAATGCATGCAAGAAATCAAGCTAATCATTGTACATCCATCGTTATTCAAATGCGCAAGAATTCCAATCATTATATCAAAAAATATTCAATGGCGCAAGTTGAACGTTCATTAAAACCTTAAGGCATCAAAGTAACTACAGAATTCCATCCACACCTAGCTATGTATAGCATGGCACAAGTATTTATGAATTAAATTAAGGCATAGACAAAATCAACAATCCATCCGGTATCAACATTAATTCATTGGTGCTAGAGGACCCATCACTTAGTCATTACATAATGAAAAAATTTCCATAGGACAAGAAATTCATTGACTAAACAACATTCTTTACATCATATGTCGTTCGTGAAGAAGTCTAAAGTCTAACATCAATATTACATTAAATTCTTTGCATGCATGGGTCTAGTATATAAAAACCATCATTCGCTAACATTAAATAATCAATGTGCAATAATTCTAACTTCTAAATGATCGCATCATCAACATGCATGCACAATAAAATATTAATCAATCATCAGATATTAATTAGTCATCAACATTAAAATATTCGAGGAGCGCGAGAAATTAAATCATTAATTCTATCACGCTTCAATATTAATTTGAACAATTAACAACATTTAAGTTGATCATTGAATACACACTTAACTAAACCTTTAAAAACATAAAACAACTGATAATAAACTAAAATAGCAGTTATCACCTACCCCTGTGCAAAGCTAAAAAGAAGGTGCAACACTGAGTTGGCCAACTAAAAAGGGGGGCAGGTTCCCATACCTACTCATCTTTCCTTAATTTCCAAATGCGGTGGGAGCAAGTGGCAATTCGCATGGATACATAAGAATATTTCTAGGAGAAAAATCCTTCAGGACCGCTGATGCACGCATGCAAGTGAAGAGAAGGACAAACCATCAACACGGGCCTTGAGACAATTTCCTGAAATTCAAGCCTCAAAATGTTGCATAGTAGAGGGAAATGCAGAGCTCAAAACAAGGGAACACATACATGGAACCAGTAACAAGGAAAAATGCCAGACAACCTCTACGATATTTTTATGTATATCTATATATGAAATTTTCTTGTCTTTACTGAATTATGGTAAATTGCAATAAAGACGAAAAAAAAGAAAAGGGATGAACTTAGGCAGGATAATAAGGACCTACGAAACATAGACATTCTGTGGGTTAATCTGTCGGTTGATAGCTTGGTACCACAGATGAGAATTTGTATTTTCTGCAATGAATTGTGTTCCATCCAATCTGTGTGCTACTCATCATTGTCAGACAGGAATATATACATACACCACCACCCACATATTCTATGTGAGTCATTGACCACTTCAATCACTGTAAATATGTTGGCTTCATTTTTAATAAGTACATACAACATGACATTAAGAATAAAGTGCTCATTGTCACTAGTGTCCTCTCACGTCACAACATGAATGGATGAAAGTTTCCATGTATATAAAATCAAATGCATAATGGTTTTCATGGATATCACAGTCGGAACTGATGATTTATTTCGAAGGTTCCTCCATTCCTGGTAACAATATTTTTAACAATCATTTGATTTGTTGGGCTTAAATTAAAGGGGCAACTAGGGTTTTTGACAATGTACTTTTCTCATGTTGTTCCATTGAAGTGCTTTATATAAAAACCTATAATCATCAAATGGAAACGATGAACTAGTAACTTCATTTAGATTGAGCTAAGTTGCAGTTGACACAGATAGTGATGAAGTCATCGTTTGATAACCTATGATAATGTCATAAGTTGGAAATTCAAGATAATGCAAATCCGACCTCTAAACACTGACAAATTTTAATTTAAGACAGACATAGTGACTGACAAATTTTAATTTAAGATAGAATTAGTGAGAATCGTGTCCACATAATAAACTATTTTTCAACTGTAACATATTGTTAAGATGGATCGATGACTGGTTTCACATAGCAGAGGTCGTCATGTGAAATTACTCACCGACCCATCGGGGCATATGATCAGATCAAATGAGCAATTGACGAACAAATTAGTATGCATAAATATCTGAAATATCTTCTCATTCAATGGTTTATCTACACTCACTAAATTTAGCATGGCCCGATTATATATGAATGGTAAGATATGTATTTCCACTCACAACTTAGCTGCCAATTTCATTTTCCATCACACAGAAAAAACCAAAATTGATTGGGTGGATGTGGTTTGAACTTTTCAGGCTATTGCCAACAATATTCTCCGTATTTACTGGATCACATCCCAAAGCAATGTAGCCCTTGAGGTATTTACAATCTCAAATGTCCACTATCATAATAACGACACGATTTCTATTATAGGATGAGTGTAGCAGAGTAGCGTGATAGTAAACGCTAACACAATAAAGGATGATATAATTAAAAAATATTATTTATATTAATTTGTAAATTACAAGAAGAAATATTTGAAAAGTTGATCTTCATCACAAACGCTGGGAAGGAGCTTGGAAAAGGGCACAAGAATTAAGCCAACGCTAGGAAAAGGGGTTGGAAACTTGTGGGCATTTTAATCCTAAGCACAATGCATAGGGTTATCCAAGATATGGAGTGAAAGAGATTAAATATGGTTGGGAGAAATTGTAAGCACAACACAGAGGGTTTTATGGGTGGAAGCGCCAGGAATTAGGATGGTTATCATGCTGGTCGAAGGCCTTAAAAATGCATAGTTTGTAGTAAGAAAATTACTGCGTATACAAGTAAAAGAATTCATTGAGAAAAATAATGAGTTGCATAGTTAGAGAATACCCAATCTCTAGTAAATGAATGGAGTTGCAGAGTTAAGAAGATACCCAAATTCGTTGGTAAAGAAAAGTTGCAGAGATAAAGAAAATACCCAAATTGTTGGTAAAAGAATGAGTTGCAGAGTTATAGAATACCCAATCTTTGGTAAATGAATGGAGTTGTAGAGTTAAGAAGATGAAATAGCTTAGGCATTGGCCATTCCATTTAAAATTCAACGCGAGGGTTTGCCAAGGAGAGAAAACTAACAATAAACCATGAAGAAACCAAAAAGATGGGAGAATTTATCATGGAGAACGAATACAAGACAGATTCACCACATCTACATGATTAAGTTAAGTCACCGCAAAATTTTAATCCCTTAATAAAATTCCAGAATACAGATGTAATAGAATCCAACACATTTAATTCAAAACTTAATGAAATCAACACCGTTTAGGATTACTGTAACTGAGGCGAAGAATACAATGTCGATATTTCGTGCTTGCGCTCCCTCCTATCTCCTACTTACTAATTGTAAAGACCTCACCAGTACCTCCCTGCCAACACTAGGGGTACTCTTCTTCCCCCATAGCCCCTTGAACCGCAAAGGTGCCACGCACATAAGCTAGAGAAAGCTAGCTTCCAACTCCCCTTGCAAGGTCGAGATACAACTCCATTCTTCGAGCTGGGCATCCCAACTCCCACAAGTAAAGTTAGTCAAGAAAAATAAAGGCAGTGTAACCTTATGCCTACCAGTCATGATCCATACTCCTCCTCTGCCATCCTTTTTATAGAGTTTTCTTAGTGATTAGTTTCCCAAACCCTCTTGATATTCTTTTTATTAAATGTAATTAGGATAAACCTCCCCCGTACACATGTCACTCGATCCCTTAGTTTCACCATAAATTTAATTAATTAATTAATTAAATTTTCCTGTTTCCCTCACCCACCTAAAAGCGTTCCTAAAAATGCTCCTCGATGTCCCTTTATTCCCTTACATTTCTTAAATTATTGATGCCTTTCTTAAAGCCTAGTTGAGTTCACAATTATAAAGTTCCAAAGACTAGATTCCCTACTATGTTTGGCATTCCCTTTTTTCCTTAAGTTTCCCGTTTTTATTTCAGTTGAGAATTAACAAGTCTACACTTAAACAACAATTTATCCCTTTTTTTTTTAAATTTAATCCATCATTAAAATTTCACTTTAGTTATTTATGTTTGAATTTTCTTTATTCCCCCTTTGTTAAAAGTCCAATTAGTTTTTTGTTCACATGTCCTACTTAGAGCTAGGTTTTAAATTCACTAGGTTCGACAACATTTGTTTAATGGAAAAATTAGTTATTAAACTTTACTCATACCATCATTCATTTTAAGGATAACTAGGTCCTAAGGAGGCATAGTTTTTTAGGTACTAGGTTTATGAAATTACCATAGTTAAAATCGCAACATGCCCTTCAAGACACACTACGTTCTCCAAGGGTGTCAATCGCCTGCATTCTTGTTTTATTTGCACGACGTGCCCTTCAAGACGCACTACGTGCTCCAAGGGTTCCACTCACTTTTTGACTAATTTTGGTAGATGTCAAACCCCTAGAGTCAATACTCTGTCAGATGACCTTGTGGGAGACTAAGGGCCTCTAATGAATAAAGAACTTGCCTTATTGCACACCCCTTAGAATCATCATGAGAAACTATCACAATCTACCCTCACAACAGCACGGATCTCTCAAACTAGGTAATCCTTAACCTACAGTTCGAGCCATGATGAGAGTTCTAGTAGGTTGTGGAAGGGATGCTACCACACCTCTCCCTCAATATCTCTGGTTTTCATGCGTAACCCCTTTACTCCTAATGTGAGTCTGGTTAGCAAGCTATCGTTAGCCTACATCCATCAACAAAATGTGTCAGTGATAACAATCAACATCATAATATCTAGTCATATGTCACATATTTAATATCAGAACATTCAAACCATAACCGTCATCTCCCTGACTCGATCCGGAGTCCAAGGAGATCCATCGATGCCATCGACATCCTCGAACGTCCATAGTTATGCACACTCAGGAAAACCAGTCAATAGCACCTGTCGATATAAATATCATCAAATAACATATCATCAAATCCACAAACATCATCATGCTCCATAATCGAATTAGTCAACCATATAGTGAACCGGATCACTTAAACACAAGTGTCCACAAGAATAAGTCACATCGGGTGCGTGCAAGAGCGGGATGCTACATCAAATTTATATTCAATCTTCAATAATTTTCTTGAGAGATTTCAAGTTAATAAGTTCTTGTCTTGTGCTGGTTTTTTTGGTATGTTGGAATCCAAGATGTAAATAGATCCATCCCATATGAAGTCGATACAATACATGGGACAATAAAAATGCATTCGGTTAAAACAAAATGCTATCAAAATGTGTTTGCATTTGATAGCAGAAATGAGTCTTGTTTTTGTTCAGTTTGCATAGACGAAACATAATCCATAGAGATTTGCGAAAACAAAATGCAAAATATGTTAAATATTGGAGACATACCGAACTTAATATAAAAGGGAAAATTCCACTTGCAAGTTCAGAGGAGATGGAATCAAATGCAACTATAGTGTCAGTTGATGGCGATAGAGTTTCTGATCTTGTTAGAGAAGGTAATTTTTATGTTTAAATTTTTTCAAATAACTTGTAGATGTACTTGTGTGATAATCTAACATGAACTACTTGTTGTCCAACATATCAAATTATTTACAAGAGATGTCTTTTCCGTGGTTGCACCTGTAGACAACATTGAAAATGTGAAATTGTATTTGATGCGATGCACATAACAAAATATGAGGTTATTAGAACATTTTGATGATAACAGTTTTATATATGAAAGAGGATCCATCGTATTGAAAGGATATTTTTTTCAAGAAACCCATCAAATCGATACTCATGTTCACTTTCAATACTACCAGTCAGATGTTGTAAGTTGTCAATATAGTCATTTGGTATGTGCAATGCACACAAAGTTAATATAAGTTCAATAAAAGAAAAAAAAAAGTTAGAAAATGAAAAATGTCCTAAGCCGATCATGAATGAATAATTGAAGATGGCATACCATTATGATTTCTTTAAAAAAGTGACATGTACATTCCAAAATTTTATATTTTTCACTGAAAGTACACGTATGTATGAATATCTAGGATTCTAGAATCATTTCCAGTTTAGTTTACTTTCATGGTCCATTTAATTAAGAAAAGTTATATTTTTGATGAATTATAAAGTTTACCAAGCCTTATTTACAATTTCAGGGAAGAACCTATAGATTGTATCTAGGGAATCTAAAATGGCCTATACTTTAATCCTACAAATTATCCAGATCATATACACAAATCCTTTAATACATGTAACCAATTTACTACATATAGGATTTGTGTTCATTATTTGCAATGATTGTTCAATGCTTTTTCATATGAAGAGGATAACTTCATATCAAAACTAGGACCCATTTCCATGTCATTACAAGGGACTATTGATGGGTTAGAAAAACTTTAAAGACATCTTAAAAAGTATGATTAACATCCTAATTAAAGAATTCAAGGTAATACATATGATTAACATCCTAATTAAAAGTTTTAAAGACATCTTAAAAAGGATTAATTTTAATGATGAAATTGTGAATTTTGATTCCAATAGTGTTGATATTATATTAAATTGTTAAATTTGTGCATAATTTAGATTCCAATATCTTGAAGAAATTTGAAAACAAAATTGAAATTATGAATTGCTTGAAAAATGTGTATGATGAACCTAACACTACTTATTTTCTACACATTAAACATAGTTTTCATTAAGTTTGATTGAAAAAAACTTAAGTTGAAAAAGAATTTGATTTTGTGACCTGATAACAAAAAATAAAAAATAACAGGTCATCTACTAAGGCTTGGTTTGTTGCATTTAGATTTTCTTTTTTTTCATTGAATTTGGAGTATATTCAAAATTCAAGGTAGTGTATGATTAACATGCTAATTAAAAATTAATAGCACTAGTGAGTACTTCAATAAATGACCTAGGTGTCATATTAGTAGCATTAGTGAATACTTCCAATGTGCACATGATTGATAATTTCCATCAACCATTCTCTACCATTTTCGATACATAAACAATTTATATCAATATAAATTTTAATGAAAATCGTTTACTTATATTAAAGTACATTTTAATTTTACATATTAAAATAGGTTCTAAATCATGTTTTTTTTTTCAGTTTTTTTTTTTCAAAATACATATTTTTATTTCACATTTTCTTGAATAAATATATTGAAATCTCGAAAAGAAACCAAAGACTAACGTTTAACCAGTTTAGTGTTGGATTGTCATAGTGAATTCTTCCATTAATGGTATAGCGAATACTTTCATTAATGGTAGGTGTCATATTAATGACATTAGTGAATACTTCCAATGTGCAAAGGATTGATAATTTCCCGATCGACCATTTTCTACCCTTTTCGATACATAAACAATTTATATCAATATAAATTTTAATGAAAATCGCTTACTTATATTAAATTATATTTTAATTTTACATATTAAAATAGGTTCTAAATCATGTTTTTATCTCAATTTTTATTTCAAAGTACACATATTTTTATTTCACTTTTTCTTGAATAAATATATTGAAAACTTGAAAAGAAACCAAAGACTAACATAACCAGTTTAGAGTTGAACTGTCATTTCATTGTGAATTTTCAATAAATAAACCAAGGATGAACATATGTCATTGTGAATTTTCAATTTGAGTTCACAGTTTTTACTAAATTTTTTATTGATATGAGTCTACGCCCTATCAAAATAAAGGAAGGGCCTAGATTGATGCAATGATACATGCTTAAATTTACAATTTGCATTGTTAAAGTCAATTGATTATCACTTGAATGGAATGGAATAAAACCCATATCACCCAATGAAAACTAGCTTTTATCTCGGTAGTCTAATACTAATTTTTCATCACCATGGACTCAGACTTTCTTTTTATGTTTTCATTCTCTCATAAGAAACTCACATATATTTTTAATATACAATATTGTTTGTTTTTCTTTCCATTCTAATATTATTATTAGGAGACAATTGAGAGGTCTGAAACCTAACTTGAGCAATCCTCTAGTACTCAACCCTCAACTCTGAGTGTCGTTTGGGGTAAGGGGCTCCAAAGTGGGAAACTATAAAATTTGATGACTTGTTTGATTATTTCCAATCATATTTCCAAATCAAACAAAATTTAAATTATAAGTTAGAAACTATAATTTGATAACTACCCAGATCTTCCATCACTACAAAATCAACTCCACTGTATACAAAATCAACTCTACTTCACATAGTATAAATCAAACAAAATTTAAATTATAATTTAGAAACTATAATTTGATAACTACCCAGATCTCCCATCACTACACAATCAACTCCAATGTATAAAGAATCAACTATACTTCACATAGTACAATGATGTTTATAAATAAAATGAAGTAAAACATTTTTAATTTCAGCACATTATCATAAAACATAAGTTAACATTTTTTTTGTAAATAAAGTAGGATCTTTATATTAATAACTGTTTATGTCTATACAATGCCACCTATTAGCCACATGTTCTGCCACAAAAGGGAAACCAGAAAAGGTGGCTTTCAACAACAACTTATCCTTTCACCATCATAAAAATTGAAATTATAAAATCATAAAAATTGAAATTATAAGGTGCCCATAAAACATAAATTATCCTTTCACCATAATAAAAATTGAAATTATAAGCTATTGACTATTTATTAATGAATAAACAATATTTTTCACCATCATAAAAATATAAGAGAAATCAAAGATGAAACAATAAACAATATATTCCACCATCATAAACAATATAAGAGAAATCAAATATGAGACAATAAATTGATATTTTGAGTTCGAAAAATATCATATATATATATATATATATATATAATGAAAGTTTGAATAGTTACACCGCCAAATACATAGGTTCCACATCCATTTTAGGATGATAACAAAAACTAAGACATTTAACTCCAAAATTTTGGACTCTAAGCCATCACTTTAAGATAGATCACTTCATACCTACAATTCATACATGCAAAAGAAAACATTCGTCAAATTCAAAATTAAAAAATTTACAATAAAATATATGTACAAATCTAAAATAAAATGTACACATGTACCATTTTAGATAAATACAACAAGTTGTGATTAAAGCAAAATTGACATACATATCAAAAGAGTTAAGTCTCATCCTCCAACATACTCATTTTCACCAAATATAATGTAAACATATATAACAATAAAAAACAATAAAAAAAAAAAAATAACACATATTAGCATATATACTTTAACTAAATATTAAATAAACAATAAGAAATAATAACATACCCAACTAGAGTTCCACATATATAAGATTGTCCCTCTCTTTTTATTACACTTTTTTGAAACTTTTTTTAAACCAAACTTCCATCACAAAGTTCCAAAACTTCCAAAATAGTTACTCTCTACATTAAGCATACATGATCTAAACAATGTAAAATCTTATCTAAAATCTTAAAAAAATTTAAAGAGAAAAATTGTGTTCTGGGTAACCAATTTTTGTGTTTAGAGTTAGATAATACTTTGAAAATAAATATAGTTGTGTATGCATAAAGTTCACTAATCTCCATATTAAGTCATTCTTCCAATAAAATACTTATCTCCTTGTGGATAAAGTCCAAGATCCTTCAGGTGAAATTCTCATGCCAGGTGATCTTATTTACGTAGCAGTAAAATACTTATCTCCTTATCAGTAAAATACTTCTTTCCTCTTCTGCAGTGGAATAAATGTTCTCATATAATCAAATTCCCTCAAATTCCCTTTCAAATTAAAGGACTCATAAATATCTATATTAATCCATTATTCCAAGAAATTAGTTATATCTATGAAAGTTCATAAATCTCCATTTTAAAAACCATTCTTCCAGAAAATACTTATCTCCTCTTTCTACGGTAGAATAGATGTTCTCATATAATCTTTCATGTACATGAAAAAAAAAAATCTACACATATATTAAGTCATTCTTCAAAAACCATTTAAATATTTCATATTTGGGATGTATTCATATTACATATAATCAAATGCTCTCTGAAATATGCCTTATTTATAATCTAAACAAAAGTGAGATCATGCACGTACATAGCTTATTTGTAAATCCACTTGAATGTTGATTTTTGTGGTTAGTAACCAATTTAGTTAAGAGTTTGACAATACCCTGGTAAGAAGAAATTCACTTCGTTGTATGCAAAAAACACAAATATCCATACTACGCCATTCTTGGACAAGAAGACAAGGAATGCAATCGAAGAAAATTTAGAAACTTCCCATTTTCTGATATGCGATAGTCTTTTCTCAAATAATCAAATGTTCAAGTTCAAAATTAGGTCTTCATCATGATCTAAACATAAATAATCTTGAATGTAAGATTTAATACAACGATAAGCTTATATAGGGGTTCTATATATTTCAAAATAATTGATCAAAGCATTGAAAAATTATATACACACTAGTTTAGTAACCCTATGAATAAGAAAGGCTAAACTAAAAATTTGAGAAAACAAAAATTTGAAAAAAGTAAAAAATATAAGCTTATTCAACAAAAATAAGCTTGAACACTTTTATATAAAAGCCCAACATAAAAGAAAATTAAAACTCACTAATGTGAAATGAACATACATTTATGAATCATCATGAATAAACACATCCTTCCCAGGTATGGATGCTTCCTCCTCAATCCCAATCTCCCGCACACTCTTCTGCACATTTTGTTCAAGCACACTCTCATGTACTCTCTTCTCCATATTGCCCTATATAACACATTTCAAATTCAAAAATTTGAAAATTAAATTTAAATGATTTTAACACATTAAATTGTAGTTTTAAATATTGAAACATGAATGCCTATGATGTTCCAACCTATGATTCAATAAATTAAATATGGTTTAAGACATTCTTCTTTTAAATTAATAATTTAAATGACAATTTGCAATTTTAATATATAACTAAATTTGTTTTCAACATGTAATGATACATGTGAACTCCCACCCTCTTCAAACACTTCCAATGAGAATTGGGACAAGTCTGCCGAAGTAGTAGGAGATGGAATAGGGATATGTGAAAAACACAACTAAGAACTAAATCTAGGATTCAATGTGTTCACATTTATAAAAAATCATAAATGTCATGTTGTTGATATTATTCAAAAGATTGGAGATTGGACAACTAAAGTGCTCATATGTGGATATTAGAAAATACATACCTGATTCAACCCATCCAAATTTAAACTTGTGGAATCAAGTCCCCTATTTACTGGGGATTCATTTAACATATCTCCAAACTATAATTAATGACAATAACAACTCAATTATTTTTATAAATACAATAATATGTATCTAGATCTAGATCTAGAAGTAAACTATCCTGAAACTTTACTAACTAGAACACATATCAATCTATTGTTCGGTTCATCATTCTAAATGACCTCCTTCCAACCATTACAATTTTTTTTTTCATACTACTTAAGATATTCTACTGACATGGTATCTAACTCCTCATCTATTTTATAAACAAAAATGGCTTGAAAATTGGCTTCTGCTCACTGACGGTTCAAGCCAACATCAACACCATAAAAAATCAATTCCAAATTTTTCCCGATTGCATTCCTAGACTCTTTTCCAACCTCTGATGAAAATTGCAACTCTGAATGTGAGGCAAATGCCTGTTGGGTGAGATATTAAAGGTCATGGAGGCCTCTAAAATGTTTCATTTCGATATGTGAATTTTCGATCATATGTCTATCTTTTACCGACCCCATAATAATCAGACGGTAGGCTAGTATAATTAGGGTACATGTCCATGAAAAACTCAACATAAAAGTGTCTACAAATATAATGTGGAACCTCATCATTCCACAAAAATTTTCCATATGCTGCCAAAAATATGTTATATAGATGTCCTGCTATGTTGGGGTGCTTAAAATATTGCACCTTCAACATCTTTCGCTTTGGCCCATATTTGAAATTGAACATAGAAATTTTGTTTTATTTTGAAACTTTAGTTTTTACTACGTCCCATTTATCAGAGCCCATCACCTCGAACTTTCATCTCCTTATCAAATCGATAAAATTTTCGGTGGTTGGCCCATCTTTTGATATGCATCCATAAAGTTTTGCAATGAATGCAAAACAATCTCTAAGCTTTGTTTACTCTCCCGATGGAGATATAACCTCCTCAAATCTTTTTCCAACCTACGTTTAATACCTGAGCATCGCTCAAGGGTCATTGCTTCAGTAATCTCTTTCTAGGGAAGCTCATCACCAACATCCGAAGGATAGGTGGACGTAGGCATGTAATCTTCTATTTCTTGATAACACCACTTCCTAAATCCACCTTCACTCTCTTCACCAACATTAGAATCTTCATGACACCCACTCTCTCTTTCATTGTATTCCCTCACATTAAACTCATTGTCTACACAAACATTTTAAAGTAATTACAACATTTAACTTGGCATAATTTCAAATAAGAAAATTAAAAAAAAAACATATATAAAACACGCACACACATACACACACATATTTATAACATAAACATAAATACACAAAGATACAAAATCAGGTGTAGGAGTATCAATGTGCAACCTATCTAAGAAGGTTGCATCCATAGCACTTGTTTGAGCACATTCTCGAGATGATATATTTACATACTCATTTGATAATCTCCTCCTTTGACTAGATTATCTTTTCTCACTCAGAGTCTCAATTGAAGACGAGGTTCATCTTCTTCCTTCTTGGGATAGCCTAGAGTGTTTGCGAGGAATGTTTGGAGACTCCTATCTCGACATCTCGCCTCAATATCTATCCTATGAAAAATCATGAATATGAAGTTCATAAGTTAGAAAAACATTAAATGGAAATACTAAATTTATAACACAAGAACTTATGACAACTTCAAAGCATCACAGACATATATTGAAAAAACTGGAACAACTATATTTTTTACAATCAATGACAAAACATTTACTTAAAACTAAAACAAGAAACAATATTACTTGATATGTTGTTGCTATCTTCTTAGATATATGCTTAGAAAAATCTTCAAGGGATCATTGATCAAACCCTCTGGGTATATCGCATCATGACACATGGAACAAATTGCCAAAAAGAACTTTTAGGGTAAAATATCAATAGACTAACCAGCAACATACACAGGTGGTGCCAGAAATAGAAGATAATGACAACATACACAAGGTGGAATTAGAAAGGAAATAAAGAGGGTGAGACCAACAAAAAAATGAGGAGGGTGACAACAAGAAGTAGAACCAAAATCCCCAAACAATAACCAAGAAGAGATCTCCAGCAAGATGGAAAAGACCAAGAAGAACTATCCTAGAGGGGTTGTAAACACATAATTAAATAATTAAATAATTTAAACAAATAATAGTTTATAACATAAAATATTTATTGTTAAATCATAAAAATCAACAAGAAAAAAAACAAGTCAAGAGAAGGGATCCAAAGTTCTTTAGGAAAAAGAAAAGAAAAAAACCAAAAACCCACACAACAATTAAGGGGGGCATAACTCAAGCAAGGGTGGTTTCAACAAAAAGTCAACAATTAAATTCTTCCAAAGTCAAGGAGGCTAACTTTCTTTAGGTAAAGCACAAAACAAAAAACCCACATGACAATTAAAGGGGACGTAAGTCAAGAAAGGTTGATTTCAAGACAAAGTCAACAATTAAGTTCTTCTTTAATGGAAAAATGTCCAGATCATTCTAATGATATTTACTTATAAGATTTTATCATCCCAACATAAAAGGAAGAACAATAATGTGATCATTCTCTTCTTAACTACTCCTAGGTCTCATGGACCATCCCGAGAGAGAAAAAAATCACACATTATCTCAACTTGGTACTTAAATCATAAAATAACACTAACTATTTAAATCATAAAATAACACTAACTAAATTATAAAATAACACTAACTACTCCTAGGTCTCATGGACCATCCCAGGACAGAATACTAACACTAACTATTTAAATCATAAAATTTAAAATTATTCCAAACTAAACACCCACAACACCAATGTCCTCCCACCCTTAGCACCAACGCCAACCAAAATATGGCCATGTCCATGTACAGGGACAAGCCCAAATTCAGGCCCATCTCTGTACATAGATAGGGTCATATTCATCCATGTCCCTACACATGGACATGGCCATATTCGGCCCTGTCCATGTACAGGGATAGGCCCGAATTTGAGCCTGTCCCTGTACATGGACATGTCTGAATTCGACCTTGTCATCCCATCCGATAAGCATATGATACCTCTACGTGTCTTTGTCTGATATGGTCTATGTGTTGTTGTGTCTTTGTTTTTAATCTATTGTGTCTGCATCCTATTGTTTTCATAAATTATTAATTTATAGGAGGTATTGTCTCCATCTTATATTTTTCATATTGTGGAAAATCAAGTTTGGTTTGTACATGGATGTAGCCTCCCAAATATATAGGCAAGGATTATATTTATATATTTTTTATTCAAATGAATTTATTTTGAAGATAAAGTAACATTTTAAAATGGAATAGCATTATTGTTTACAGTACATGGATGTCGCCTCCTAAAATTATATGGGCCAGGATTGCATTCATATAAACTGAATTTTATAAAAAATAACAATAAACTCTGCGCTTGCGTAAACATATATATAATTAATTCCAAAACCAAAACTCTATTTTAGATTAAACTGATTAAAATATAAACCGAATTTTATAAAAAATAACAGTATACTCTGCTAGTGCATAAACATATATAAAATTAATGCCAAAACCAAAACTTTATTTGAGATTTAACAGATTAAAATATAAAAAAATTACACTCTAACTGTGATTTCATACTAAGATTAACTATTTAAATCATAAAATTTAAATTTATTATCTAAGAAATGCGCAGACAAATACAACAAGCATGCAATGCTTAACATATTAGGCCATGTCCATGTACAAGGACGGGACCATATTCAGGCATGTCCCTATACATGGACATGGCTATATTTGGCCTTGTCCATGTACAAGGACAGGCCTGAATTTACCTATCCATGCATAGGGACAGGCCCAAATTCGAGCCTGTCCTTATTCATGGACAAGGCCATATTCAGCCCTGTCCATGTACAGGGATAGGCCCTTATTCAGGCATGTCCCTATACATGTACAGGGACGAATATGGCCCTATCAACACTCTAAGACTATAAAATATAAAATATAAAATCTAACTAACAATTTAATACTAAAATCTAAAATATTTAATCTAAAATCTAAAATGTATGATATGTAAGCTGTAATCACTATGAAGTTGATTATCAAATAAGTGTTGTCATAATAAGCTAGAAAACATACATTAACTCTGTATAAAAAAGGTTAACTGTAACCCTATGGACCTGTTTATAACACATAGCTTTACCTAATATGTACACCATTTTTACATAAGCTCAATGTAATCCAAGGTAATTATAGTACAAGCAATACACTCGTAATATACTCTATATCCATAACACATTTAAATAATAAAATTTAAGTTTATTATCTAAGCAATGTGCAGACAGATACAACACGCATGCAATGCATAACATATTCGGCCCTGTCCCTGTACATGGTCAGTGTTATATTTGGCTCTGTCCATGTACAGGGACATGGCCGAATTGCCCTATCCATGTACAGGGACATGGCCGAATTGCCCTATCCATGTACAGGGACAGGCCCAAATTCGGGCCTATCCTTGTACATAGACAAGGCCATATTCGACCATGTCCATGTATAGGGACAGGCCCTTATTCGAGCCTGACCCTTTACCTGTACATGGTCGAATATGGCCCTGTCCATGTTCAGGGAAAGGCCTGAATTCGGGCCTGTCCCTGTACATGGACAGGGTCAAATACGGACCTGTAAACACTGTAAGACTATAAAAAATAAAATTTAAAATCTAACTAACAATTTAATACTAAAATCTAAAATCTAAAATATTTAATCTAAAATCTAAAATCTGTGATATGTAAGCTGTAATCACTATGAAGCTGATTATCAAATAAGTGTTGTCATAATAAGCTAGAACACATACATTAACTCTGTATAAAAGAGGTTAACTATAACCCTATGGACCTGTTTATAACACATAGCTCTTTACCTAATATGTACACCATTTTTACATAAGCTCAATGTAATCCAAGGTAATTATAGTACAAGCAATACACTCCTTGTAATATACTCTATATCCATAACACATTTAAATCATAAAATTTAAATTTATTATCTAAGCAATGCGCAGACAGATACAACAAGTATTCAATGCTTAACATATTCGACCTTGTCCATGTATAGGGATAGGCTTGAATTGCCCTGTCCATGTACATGGACATGTTAAAATTCGGGTTTGCCCCTGTACATGGACAAGGCCATATTTGGCCCTGTCCATGTATGGGGAAAGGCTCAACTTCAGGCCTGACTCTGTACATGGACATGACCATATTCGACCCTGTCCATGTATAGGAACAAGATTGCATTAGGGCCTGTCCATATACATGGACATGGCCGAATATGGACCTGTCAACACTCTAAGACTATAAAATCTAAAATCTAAAATCTAACTATCAATTTAATACTAAAATCTAAAATCTAAAATATTTAATCTAAAATCTAAAATCTGTGATATGTAAGACGTGATCACTATGAAGCTAATTATCAAATAACTGTTGTCATAATAAGATAGAACAGATACATTAACTCTTTATAAAAACGGTTAATTGTAACCCTATGGACCTATTTATAACACATAGCTCTTTACCTAATACGTACACCATTTTTACATAAGATCAATGTAATCCAAGGTAATTATAGTATACGAAATACACTC